>SNQJ01S0085851.1:0-34175 GCA_010110895.2 Picea sitchensis | reverse complement strand
TCCCTTTGGGTTCATTTACCTTATCCCACTTTAGAACTAAGTCTCCTACTTCAAAATTCTTTTCTTTAGCCTTATGCTTATCGAACCATCTTTTCACTATCTATTGATGGGATAAAAATTTAGACTTAGCCCTTGCCCTCTCTTCCTCCAGCATGAGAAGAGTGTTGATTCTTTGTTTCATGGTTGAGGATTTATCATCGTTATAATCTTGGGCCAATTGGAGAGATGGAAGATAAAGCCCATTCGGGAGAATGGCTTCTTGTCTGTAGAGCAAGAAGTACGGGGAATTCCCTATAGCCTCTTTGGGTGTGACCCTATCAACCCATAGGGAATTATGGAGTTGGTTATGCCAATTTCTATGGTTATCCACAACCATCTTCTTTAGTATCCTCACCAGATTCTTATTGGTTGACTCTGCCACACCGTTTCCCTGAGGGTAATAATTTGCAGAGTACTTGATTATGATTCCTTTGTCCAGAGTGAACTCTTTCAATAGAGTAGAGGAGAAGTAGGTTGCATTATCAAATACCAGAAGAAAAGGAACACCAAACCTTGTAATTAGTTGTTTTTCTACAAATTGGATGACTATTTTCTCATTTACATGGG
Organism: Picea sitchensis; assembly: GCA_010110895.2. Taxonomy (NCBI): domain Eukaryota; kingdom Viridiplantae; phylum Streptophyta; class Pinopsida; order Pinales; family Pinaceae; genus Picea; species Picea sitchensis. Next base: position 33,569 of record SNQJ01S0085851.1, on the reverse strand, counting down.
TCAAAGGGATGGCCCCTGCCCACTTTGTGAAATAGTCAGTGGCAGTAAAAATATACTTGTGAAATTTCGAAGAATTGGGTGTAATTTCTCCTATGATATCCAACCCCCACTGCTCAAATGGTCTAGAGACAGTTACAAGTTGAAGTGGGATTGTTTTCCTTCTCTCCTTGCCAGCACTTATTTGACCAGTCTCACAATCCCTGGCGTAAGCATGAGCGACTTTGACCAATGTGGGCCAATAATATCCGGCTCTCAGAACCTTATGAGAGGTGGTGTTCCCTACAAAATGTCCCCCAGCAGGGCCATCGTGGAGTTCTTTCAGCACTTTATCAGCATCTTCGCATTCGAGACATCTCAGTAATACGTCGTCATAGTTGATCCATAAGAGTATCGAATTTATGAGGCGATATTGTGCGGATTTTAATTGGAGGGCTCTCCTTTCTCTGGGGTTGAGGTTTTTGAGACAAGTCCCGTGATGTAATATATGAGCCAAATCCTTGTACCAGGAGTCTGGTCCTGGCTAAATGTATGCTACTTCACCACACCACAGTGCTATTTCATTATCCCACCTTGGATCTTGGTTTGCTTGATCTTGAGCTTCGACTGCGAGCTTGCACAAAACTTGTCCTTTTACTAACTTTGCGGGTTTTATATCTAGATCAAATTTCTAGACTACCTCCATCCAGGTCCCTATTCTTTCTTCCATTTCTTGTTGGGTAAACAAGGATCGGACTGTCGGGTGTGGCACAATCACCTTAGTGTGATTCTTGAGGATGTACGACCTAAAATGCCTTACTTATTTATAGACCGCATAGGCCTGCTTTTCTATGGCAGGGTAATTGAGTTTATCTCCTTGAAGGTTGGTTCTCATGAATGACATCGGGGCTTCGTTGTTGTCTTCATCCTTCTGAGCCAAAAACGCAGCTAGCGATTGGTCAAAGGCGAAAGTATAAAGGTTAAACTCTCTATTGAAATCGGGACTTCGCAATACCGAGGCCCAGGATATGGCATCTTTGATATTGTTGAAAGTGTATTTTCATTCATCATCCCACTTAAACTCAAAATCTTTGCGAATCAGTTTTTGTAAGGATTTGATGATTTCAGCGAAGTCGGGGGTGAATTTCCTTACAAAATTAATTTGCCCGAAAAAAGATTGCATAGCCTTCTTGTTATGGGGTAGCGGGATTTGAGATATGGATTTAATCCTTTCGAGGTCTATGCGAATTCCCGCTTGAGATATAATATGACCTAACAACTTACCTTCTTCAACACCAAAGCTAGTTTTCTTAGGATTGAGTGATATACCATATTTTCGGCATCTTTCAAAAATCTGAGTTAAGTGTTGCATGTGTTCCTCTCTATTCTTCGAATACACTGTTACGTCATCTAAATACACTACCACACACTTACCTATAAGTCCCCGAAACGCCACTTCCATTTCCCTTTGAAAGGTCGCTCTTGTGTTTATAATCGAAGGTTCCCCATTTGGTGTGGAAGGTAGTTTTTAATCGGTCTTCCTCTGAAACCAACACTTGGTTGTATCCTGAGAAACCGTCTAGAAGAGAGAAAATTTCCGATCCCGACATGGTCTATAGGAGTTGCTCCATCGGTGAGACAGGATAACTGTCCTTTTCTAAATCTCTATTGAGATTCCAAAAGTCTACGCATAATTGGATTTCTCCTGACTTTTTTCTTACTGGAAAAAGGTTCGCTACCCAGGAGGAATGTCTAACTTGGAAAATAATCTTCGCATCTAAAAGCTTCCTTAACTCTTGATACATTAGGGGTTCCAAGGATGGGTGGTACTTTCGGAGATTCTATTGAAAAGGTTTGACTTCGGGTTTCAACGGGATGGTGTGTTGAATGATGTCAGTATCATACATTTTCAAATATTTATGGGACCAGGCGAACACATCCTGGTATTGTTTGAATAATTTGAGGTAGGCTTTCCTCTCCTCTTTAGATATCATTTTTCTGAGATTTACATACTTTGGTTTGTCTGGGGTTCCAAGATTTACAGTTTCGTGGAAGGGGTAGGAGCTACCAGTATTTGTGTTTTTAGGTCCTTTGAATCATTCCTTTAGATCAAATAAATTCTCTTGATTTTCTATCCCTTTTGGAATTGTGTGAGCCTTTGGTTTATCCACGTGTTGACCCTCCCGAGGACTGGTTTATGTTAGTATTGGTTCAAATATCAAACACCTCTATCCAAAGGTAAGAAGAAGACAAAGAATAAATCAAAAAATAACAATGAACAACCAAAAAATCAAACACCTGCTACCGAAAAGCAAACACAACGGAAGTTGAAATTCTCGTGTATCATTTGTGGTGACGATCACTACACTCGAGACTGTCCACTTCGCAATGAAGTGGCCAAAATTTTCCAAGGAAAGTCACAACCCGTTGTTCTTACTCAGCCTTTTCCACAGCAGCAATCCATGGTTACTCAAACCCCCTCTCCTGGGAGCAATTCTAGCGATCCTCATGATGAGGCCTCGTTGAGTGCACATATTTACATGTTTAATGGGATCAATTTGACCACTCGCTCTAAGGCATACGACACACCAAGTAACCTTGATAAAGGAAAAGACACTAACAGTACCGGTACTTTACCGGATCCATCATCATCCTCCGTTAGTCTTCCATCGGTTAATCCTCCGTATGGACCACTTCAGATTGAGAAACCCACGTTCAACTCTATCTTACGCCCTCCTAAGAGCACTATCCGCAAAGCTACCTTTAATCCTAGTTAACATGCCGCCAAGAACTACAACATTGTTGAAGATTTGGCTCAAGCACAGTGTGCTATGTCTGCGTTAGAAGTTCTACAACACTGCCCCAGTCAATGTAGAACGCTCTTGGCCGCTCTTGGCACTGTTGATCCTGAGTCGTCCAACCATATCATGTTTAACCTGGATAATTATGCATCTCGACTCTCCCACCAACTTTCTTTCCAAGTTGATGTTGTTGTTCACAATCAACAAATACACTGAACTATTCTGGATGAGGGAGCCTTGACTTGTATTATGTCTTTAGCATGTTGGAAAGGCTTAAAATCACTAGCACTCAACAAATCCCCAATGATGTTATGCGCCTTTGATGGGAGAGGTTTTCATCCCCATGGGCTTTTACAGTCCCTGCCCATCCAATTGGGTGGAAAAACTATTATTGTTGATGTCGAGGTGGTCAATTCTCCCCTTGATTACAACTTGTTACTTGGAAAAAGTTGGTTTTATGCTATGACTGTCATTGCCTCGTCGGTTTTTCGATGTGTACAATTTCCTCATCAGGGAAAAATTGTCACTGTTGATTAGTTGGATTTATGCACACCCGATGCTCGCACTCCTGCTACCAACAATATTTCTTTCTTGGGAGACCACAAGATCACGTATGAAAGCCTCATGGGTACCTTCCCTACACCACTTCCACCGACTACCCGTCATATTGCCACTTTTGATATGATTTCGACCGTAGCTTATCAATCCTTGGAATCATCTGACCCTTGGATTGTACCTTGTCCATTGGAATTTGATGCACTAAGTAACACCGTGCCACTTAGTCCAGCTGAAACATCATACATTTCTACCCAATCCGCTTCTCCCTCGTCGGATGACCAAAATCTATTGGCACCTGACGTTTCTTCGATGCAATCATGGTTGAGTTCCTTGCCATCTGTGATCAACTACATTTCCCCAACGTTTCCTTTTCATGAATCTATTCCGGAAATGCTTCGCATTGACAAGTTATCTTGGGATAATAACCGTCACCGATCCTCTTTTCTTCCCCCTCATGAATAAATTTGGGTAGATATATAGCCTATCTCCCCTCCTAATGTCGATTTTCTATCGTCTCCCATGTTTTCAACTTCCGATGATTTGGATCCGGTAGTGGACATGGTGATTTCTTCAATAGGTTTATTGGAGCCTGATCTCCTTACCCCTGTCGAGACCCTGGACATGTGTTCCTTCCCGAGATTTTTTCTTCCATCCAGTGAAGATCTCTTGGAAGCCATAACTGAGTTTTATCCCTTGATATGGTGTCCTTCCAGAGCATTATCCTCTTGGAGGCCATGATAAAGACAAAGAAACAAGCATAGTTTTTCTTCTCTGTAGCAAGCTTATTAAAAAATGAAACAGAGGCCTTGAGCATAGCTATTTTCCTGTGTCAAGCTCGTTAAAAAATGAAACAATCACCTCTCTTGAACCTTCTTTTCATCCACCCTTCTCCTTTTTCTCATCCAGTAGTGAAATTGGTGACAACCTCAAAGTCGGTGAATGAATTGAAGCTTGGAGGGCATGTCTCCAGCCTTTGATGATATTTCTGGAGTCAAGCCGCTAGCTTTCAAGCTGGGGGCAAAATACATGAGAATGCATCCGATTATACTTTTATCTCTTTTTTGGACCTGTATGGATACATGAAAAAGGAACCCCTTGGAGTCTCCTTTAAGCTCTTTTCAAACTCTCTAAACATGAAAAGTTTTCCGAGTGATCTTTCTTATTTTCCCACTCGTTAAAAGGTTTTGAAAGGGCGTCTTTCGAGTGATAATTTATCTCTTTTTCGGCCTCGTGAGACTAACATTACGAAAAAGGACAACCTTGGAGTTATCTTTAAGTTCTTTTTAGACTCTCTAAACATGAAAAGATTACCGAGTGACCTTGTTCTCTTCACGCTCGTTAAAGTATTTGAAGAAAACGTCTATTGAGCGATAGATTATCTCTTTTTTCAGTCTCATCAGACTACTTTATGAAAAAGGAACTGAGAGAGTTCTCTTTTAAGTGTTTCTCCAGACTCTATAATCATGAAAAACCTTCAAGTTTTCTGTCTTTGGACTCGTTAAAACAAGCATCGACAGGCCCATATGGGATCGAACCCTTACTTCTTCCAGTTCATTAAACAAAGGAAGAGGAACTTACTGAAGGTGAGTTATATCGAGCATGTGTTACCCTCCTCGAGCTCGTTAAATTAAAAAGAGGTACTCGTCTATCTGGATGGGGGGAAAAATTGAAAGAAGCAAGCCAAGCAGTTTTTTGAGGACATCATCAGTAACTCTTAGAGTAGCCCTTGAACACAGCACTTTGTCTTTGCGCACATATTAATCCACTGAACCTCTACACTGAGCCAATTCTTTGAGTTTCTTTTACTCCCTTGGGTCACCTGACGCAAGTCACAGCACCCATTACATCATCAAGTTTTGGTCTATGTCAAGTTTTTGTTGTTGTGCCTCAATGTTCAAGGGAAGTATCCTCCTTCAAGAGTCATCCATTACAAATATCTTGTCTCAATACCCGTGTCAGTCCATGTTCATTTGATCTACCAATTAAATCTCTGTGTCTGTTTCGTGTCATTGATGGGGGATATATCAAGGCCCTCCTTCGACGAGTCTAGTCCTGTCGACTTCAACACATTATCCAGGAACTAGACTTAGAAACCAATTAGTACTTTGGGACCTGCATGCCTCAATGGTAGGCCTCCTCACATCCGACAGTGGGTTTACATCATTGACCTCTGATCAGATGATTCCACGGATGTTTGACTTCAGTTCATCCATTCACATTTGTTGGAATGTACTAGGGTACCTTGGGAATCATTGATATTAATGGTGATTTCCCTCGTGCTTGTTAACGGTTTACATCATTGACCGGTAATCAAGTGGTTTCTGCCATGTTTGACATCAAGACATCTATTCACATGGTTAGATTCGTACTACATCGGGATCGGTAAGAAGACCTTGGGTTGAGTGATCACTCTAATATGTACTTTCCCCATGTTGCGACGGAATTTCTCTTGAACAAATGACACATATACTATTACATAGATCCACTTTGTATTGGTCGTGGCTATGTCTTGTCATCTCGTAGATCCACTATGTATTCTTCATGGCTATGATTAGTTCAGGTCATGAGAGTATAGATCCACAGTGTATTTTCAGTGGATATACCTTTTTATCAATACAATTATGGATCCGCAGTGTATTTTATGGCGGCCATATCTTGCAAGTCTTGATCACCCAAGCATAGGTATGCCTGCCTTGGGTTTGAAACATGTCATAACATTTGTTGGATGTTTGTGTGTAGTTTTTGTCAGGTTCTCTGCGTCTATAACCTTGCTTGAAAGTCTACAAAGAATTTCAGTTATTAGTTCTCATCTTCTAACTTCATACTTTAGGGGGCAATCTGTTACACATCAAAATTACTCACTTCGATAGTGTCGCAAGTGTCGTCATTACAAGTGTCGCAAGTGTCATCATTACAAGTGTCGCAAGTGTCACATTTTGCTCACAAGTGTCGCAAGTGTCAGGAAAATCATACTGCCATGCTGCCTATGTCGTGCCTATAAAAACAAAAAGAGGACACTTGACACTCATCGAATACTTGATTTGGAAGAGGAGGAATAGTTAACTGGGTTCATGAACCTCTTTCCATCTGAAAGAACCAAAAAATAACTTTTTTAGAGGAGAGCACCCCCCTATACCTCCTTTAGGAGCGTTGGCGCCCCCCTTACACTGCCTGGGAGCGCTATAGCACTCTGACAGGCACTTTGAGGGAGCGCTGAGGGGTTTAAGGGTGCCAGCGCCCCCCTAAAGCCTACTAGGGAGCGTTATAGCGCCTTGATGCCCCTTTTGAGGGAGTGTTATCTATTCTGGGCAGCAGTTGATTTGTTGAGATGAATGGGGGGAGGATCCCTTCAATCCCTGAAGGCAGTTGGATTTGAATCCCTAGTCAAGCCATGATCTTAGGGTAGATCCTTAACTGAAGGAGGAAAATCCTCAACTTACCCCAAGGATATCTCAAGTGGTTGAGCCTCTCCAAGGCTATATAAGCAGGCTTTCTTATGGTGAAAGGGTAAGGGAAAATGGAGAATTACACCATACTTATGATCTCATAAGTGGTGCTAGAGCAGATAAGGATTGGAAGCAAGAAACCTATGATCTCGTAGGAAACACACGGTGAAGTTGTTGTCATTCTAATCGTGGATCTTTTGAGCAAGAGTTAGACAAGGAGGACTTGACGAAGCTGCTGCAATCCATCTATGGCTGTAAGTAATGTTTTGTCCTCATTAATATGATTTGCTTGGTTTGTTTCTTTCTAATTTGTGTTTGATATCACATGAATTTGTCTTTAAGTAGATAGATCTCTTTCAAGCTAATCTCGATAGAGTAGGAAGTGGTTGTACTTTTGTTTGTCTACAGGGTCTACCAAGGAGCTCAAGATCGGAGCTCAACTCGGACCGTGCAGGAACAAACACCGATAGAAGGTACATATTTCCCCCTTCCTCCTCATGCATTAGTTTGTGTAGATATAAAAGGAAGTCATTGACCATGATAAGCACTTTCTGTCTTAGAGTTAAGAGTCTAGCTCTTTGAGGAGATCTACCTGTCCGCAGGGAGATTTTCCTTCAACAATTAGCTTTCAACTTCTTCAAATATTCCACTACATTGTAATCTAATTTAGGAGAATCATGAGTATGGATACTTATAGGATTTTTACTGGGAGCGAAAGGAATTCTCGGGTGATCGGGAGTTAATTTACTTTGTGAGGCACAGGGGGCATTGATATCTTTTGGGTTGGGTTGACCCTTACTACATGTATGTACCACAAATATCTCTGCGGGTGGTGCCTGAGGTTTAAATAGATCATTCAAAGATGTGATCATGTCGGGATCCCATATCATCATGGTCGTGTCTTGTGGTGGGTCAACTTCTTCCTGATCGGCAATGTTAAAGGTCGAACTGTTGGATGGTTCATTCAGAGAGACTTCACCCAGAAAATGATTGGCCATTAAATTCATGGCATGGACCAACTGAGGGAATTCCCTTTCTAAGTGGTTCTCTTGGTGGTATGTACAGAAAGAATCAGACGCGACATTCCCTAAGTCAATTTTTAGGTTGTCTAGGGGACGTTCAATTGCTTTGAAAGGCTTGTTTCTTTTAAATAAAGGCTTATAGGGTCTTTGGCCTTGGTTTCCCTCACCCACATTTCTTTTCATATCTATAATCTCATTTCATAGTTTCTTGACCATGCGTTGCAGGTCTTCTATATCTCCATTACACTTATCGGGAGTTGGTTAAGCCAGCGTCCCCAGTGGTCTAGTGAATAGGAGTCCTCTCCTGGGAGAGGGCTGGCTTTCTTTCTTCGCTAGATATGCCTGGTCTTCTTTACACCCTTTCATATGGAACTCTATCGTCTTTGCCTCTTCAAAATTCTCCGTGAGCCTATGCTTAGTGGCTCTTTTAACGAACATGGAAATAGAGGTCGTAAGCACGTTGGCATAGACCTCGATTTGCAACTCTTGAGTCAATTTCGCTGCGGGCTAAAATTTGTTTAGGATAGTTGTGAATATTTGATTGAAATCTTTGACCCTTTCCTTTGGGTTCATGGTGGCTGCGAATAATTTGTCCATAAGGGCTCTCGTGGTATTTTCTTCGGAAAATTTGTCTAGGAAATCCTTTTGGAACTTAGTCCAACTAGTTATGGATCCTACTAGCAAGTTAAAATACCAAGTGGAAGCCAAGTTCTCAAAAGTGTAGGGGAAAATTCTTCATACCACGTCTTCATGTTGAAATTTCATAAGCCTGATCGCGAGTATGAACTTCTTGATATGATCTTCGGGCAATCCTGAGGTTTCAGGATCATACTTGGGGAGCAACTTTTCAGAGTGCTGAGGGAGATTGTGTACTCGTCCAGGGACGGCCACAGAGTCCCCGTCCAACCAAGGTTGGTTTTCTTGAAGTGGAACTTCCCTCTCCCCCTCTCAACCATTGTTCTCTTCCATATCTTTGGAGTCGGAGTCATACTCTTCCTCTTCTAAAAGATCGTTAGGTTCGAAGATGTCACCGACTAGCGTCTCAGGTATGAGTTCAAGCGGTCCTTGGATTTCGGTGATCCTGAAGTGTATTAAATCTTCGATGGAGTGTACGAAAACTTCATCGGGAGTGATGAATACTAGTCTGCATTGTTTTTTTATTTGAGGGAGGATGGGGGTGAAGGGAAACGCACCGATTTGTCGAGCGTAGGCTCTGGTAATCCTTTTAAACTGATTCACTTCCTCATGAGGGAGGGCGTAAGGTATTTCAAGGTGAAGATATCCTTCCTCGGACTGGGGTGATTTATCTTCTTCGGGAGTACTCAGTAAAGGTGGGTTGTCTTTTGGATGACTAGCCATGCATGTGGGCCATTATGAATCTACAGGCTGTTCGAAATATCATATAACTTACATATTCAACCATTCATTCTTAGGCCCTCCTTCTAGCACCAATTCTGTTGATGGGGCTTAAATCCCCTGATTCAACAGCAGGAACCAAACCCACCACCAAGGCCCAAATAGACTCTGCAGCGTTTGGAGTGGAATGGTTCTCTAGATCTTACAATCTGGCCAAATTATCGATGAGCTTTTGTGTTTTCTAGTGAATTCTCTTCCTTCGGTTAAGACAATTTTTTCTATATTTTCTCTTAGGTGGGGCAGGTGCAACAGATGCAAGCCAGTATAAACCAACTTGACGAAGATAGGACAAGAGTTTTAACTATTGGGAAGGGGTTGAGCTTGGGATAACCCGCTACTCCAACATGGAGATAGAGATCCTATGCCAAAGGGCTTAGTAATAATACTTTAACCAAAAGAGCATCCAACTGTTGTCTGAGAAAACTACTTAACAAAAAGAAGACGCATATATGTTCAAGATTAGGGTAAGAAAAATAATTCATCTACCGAGACATTCATCACATAGCTGAGGTAAACTACATATCATAGAGAAAGAGACATAACTGTAATCAATGTCATAGTAAGAAAAATAATTCATCTACCAAGACATGTTGGATTACTGAGAGGGGGGGTGAATCAGTAATAACGTAATTTTAATCATTTTTCTTCAAATGTTATGTCAATGTAGAATTATTATCCAATAATGAGCAGTAATAAATAAACAATCACACACATGCACAGTACACCGGTGTTTTACGTGGAAACCAAATCGGGAGAAAACCACGGAATACTTTTTCTTATATGTCTTGAAGAATTACATTCATTGGAAGCACCAACTTCCTTTGTTTTCCAGCTGCAACTGGAAGGAGGCTCCAACCCCCAGCTGCAATCAAAGGGAGGCCCAACCCCCTAGTTTCTGTGGCTACAACCTGAGGGAAGCTCCAACTCCCCAAATTCTGGCTACAACTAAAAGGCAAGGAGGCTACAACCCCCAATTTTCTCTGGCTACAACCGAAAGGCGGCTAAGAACCACCTGTCCTTGCCTCTGTCCTGCCACCTGAAGTAGAAGTAGGAATGTGATGGAACCACTAAGCCTACCACTGGTATACCGTTGTAAACCTGTACCAATAAATCTGAACTCCATGCATCAACCATGCATCAACATGTAATCAACCTGTACCATAAACAAGTGTATCAACCATAAACAACCTGTAATCAACCTGTACTCTTAAACAAGTGCATCAACCATGCACCAACCTCAAAAAAAAAAATCCCTTCTATCAATTTCATCATCCAAATCTAATTTGTAGCTCTGTAATAGACCCTATGTATCATATTTCTGCAAACCTTCCTTAACTTTTTAAAACAAAATACTATGTATTTTCATCAAACTTTTAGTCTCACATGCCTAGTTTTTGATTAGCCAACAACCTGACTAAAGCAACCATAACTTTGAACTTGTATTATATAAAGATATTAAAACTGATAAAAAAATGTCTCTTCAGTGTGTTTTATGCATTCTCCAAGTGGCACTACTTGGAACCCTACACGACGCTCTTACAAAAAAAAAAAAAATGGCATACCTTGCTAAACTTTGGCTTATTCTAGAGAGTTAAATGTAGAGCGTGCCCCTGCACAAAATATTTAAGATGAAATGATCTGAAACCGTTACACAAGCATACTAAAGACTATACACTAACCAACACATTTTGTCTCCTGAATTTGGATCTGTTATGAATAAGTTACATTTACCCTAAACACTTGATTTTGACGAGTTTCAGAACTGGCCACAAACCCTATTTTCCACAGAGTAACTCCCAAAATAAACGACCCACAAGCTGAATTTGAACCACATATACTTGGACATGTTTTCTCTCACTTTCATATCATTTTCAGGATCTAACCACATTATAAAACAAAGTTATAGCAAAATGGCGGAGATGACCTGTACATACCTTAGAAAGCACCATCAAAAGAATTATCCTTCCTGCATTTTCGGCCTCTTTTCTTCACCTTTCCCTGTAATTTAGGCTAAGATATCATTTGTAAACCTCAGACACCTATAGATATTCAATATGCTCAAGTGTGATTAAAATGTATAACCTTGTCTCTTATTTATACTCCAAGTAGCTTCTTTAAAACATATTCTAGGTCACTTGGCCCCACCTCTCTTTCCCTATTTTAGGGTTGGGTCTACTTATAATTTATCCATTAAAATTCTTATTATACATTGAAATAATTTATTTGTATTCACTTTGAATTATAATACACTCATCACACTTTTATTATTTACCTTTTAAAAAACTCTAAACCACTTTGATTACTGACCTTTGGGGCTTCTAGATGACATATGAGGGTCCTCCACTGTAAGGACATAACTCTCAAAACCGTGAGGAGTTATGACATTCTACATACCACCAGAAATGAATGACATACTATCCATATATAGAATAGTATTCCAAAATATATCATAACTCATGTACCATTACCCATCAAACAAACTTGGGTCCATTACCCAAAACCTGGGGTTCCAACTTCTCATGGCCATAACTTCAACTGTGAGGAATTATGTGATACCCACATACCACTGAAATATGACAAGAAATATCCATACGGGATATGTTCCCTGACAAATTCACTTTCCTCATCTCATATTATTCCATAATTAATCATGGATTCTCTTACTAAAGCATCTTCCCGTGAGGGTTTTCACCCAAGGGGACCACTTTGGAGTTCATCCATATTTACTTCTTATCAACCATGAAAACAATAATGAGTCATATTTACATAAAACACTATTGGGTCCATTACTCCAAAACTTTAGCATGGCTTTCAAGGGTTGACATCAATGACAATCAACCTAATCAACACCTCTTGGCATTTTCTGATGGCAAATACTCTTGATGCAACACTGAAATCATATCAGTCATGCTCCCCCTAAACCATGCCTCTGTCCTCTGCATCTGATACAAATCTGATCCACCTGGAACCATGCCCTCTCCTCTGCATCTGATAAATCTCTCCCCCTTTGTCATCAATGGAAAGGTATCTTTCCATCCAGGGTTGCTCCCCTGAAACACTATCGTCTTATGGTGCTTCCTCGTGTACATCTTAAGACATATAATATAAGCATTCAAAAGCATTCATTTTGGAGAGTAGAAATAACTGCAAGTCTTTGGCGACGATATTCAAAGGCTTCCCGTGGAAGGGTTTTGTAAAGATGTCTGCCACTTGTTCTTTTGTAGCCCACATACTCAACTCAGATGTTCTTTTTTCTACAACCTGTTCCTGTAGAAAGTGATACTTGATTGGAAGCTTCGTCTTGGAGTGAAACAATCGGGTTTTGAGATACTGATGGCACTTACATTATCACAATATATTAGGCTCACTATACTCAAAATTTATATCTGTCAAAGTTTGTTTCATCCAAAGAACCTGTGTAACATGTTGTTGCTACAATATACTCTATTCTCGACTGTAGATAGAGATACCTCAATGATTGTTTCTTGCTTACCATGATACCAAACATTAATATCTAAGTAGAACGTTGATCCACTGGTGCTTGTCGGTCACCAATACAACCTGCCCAATCTGCATCTATGTAGGCCATATATAGATCTTTTCCTTTTGGATTACCATAATCCAAACTCTTTCTGTTCCTTTGAGATATCTGAAGATCCTCTTTACTGCTAATACATGTGATTCCCTTTGGTGATGCTTGAAATCGTGCCACCTATCCAACCGTCTGCATTACATCTGGTCTGGATGCTGTCACATATAGTAGGCTTCCAATCATTGACCTATATTATTCTGATTTGTAGACTTTGAATCATCATCTTACTCAACTTAAAACTGGTTTGCATGGGTGATAACTGGTTTAAATCTTCCATTCCGAACCTCTTTTTTAGCATTTCTTGATATACTTGGTTTGAGAAATAAAAATTCCTTGGTTGCTTTGACGTAATCTGAAGTCCCAGAAAGAAGGATAGTCTCCAAGTAACAACATTTCACCACTCTGCATGTCTTTTGCAAATTTCGGGCTTAACCTGTCATCATCACTAAAATAATGTCATCAACATAAACTTCAATTAATAAAATATTACCTTGACTTACCTTGATGTGAGGTTGTTATCTGCACTTCCTTTTCTGAACCCTGCCTGCTGCAGATACTTATCCAGTTCGAGTACCATGCTCTAGGAGCCTGTTTTAGACCATACAAGGCCCTTTTAATTTACACACATAGTCTGTGTTCTGACAACTGAAATCCTTCTGGCTGTTCAATGTGACTTCTTCTTCAAGTTCCCCATTTAGAAAAGTTGATTTACATCCATCTGATATACTTTTAACATTTCTGGAGCATGCATAAGCTAAAGTAACAGATTGTTTCCATTCTGGCAACTGGGGCATATATTTCTTCAAAGTCGATTCCTTCAATCTGTGCATATCCTTTTACATACCACCTAGCTTTGTCTTTTGTAACCTGTCCATCTTCATTCAGTTTATTCCAAACCCATTTTGTGCCAATCACATTCTTATTCTCAGGTCTTGAACCAATTCCCAAGTGTCATTTTTTCTCTATTTGATCCATAATTATTCATCCATGTATTCCTATTCCAAAATTCATCCTTGCTGGCTTTCCTTCAAACAGTTTGGTTCAATTGTAGATAAGAGTGCTAGGTGTTGTTCTGGTGAACTTGGATTTTTCTTCTAGTCTCAACTCCTGCATCTTTGTTTCCAATAATCTGATCTGAAGGATGATTCTTTCTCTATACTGCTCTGCTAGGTGTCTTTGGAGATACTTGTTGAACTTTATCTCTACTCTGTTGAATTCTCTTCATCTTCATCTTCACTTCCTCTTCTTCGTTTTCATATTCTTCTTTCAAAAGTTGTTCCATTGATTGGTTTTCTTTCTTTGATTCTAGTATGCATGTTTCATCAATTGTTACGTTGATAAGCTTCACAACTTTGTTTAATCTAGATTGTAACACTTGTATGATTTCCTTTGTACTTAACCAAATAAGTATTCTCCTTTGTCCACACGAGAGTCAAACTTTCATTCTCATCTTCTTTGATGTAGCATTTGTTTCCAAAAAATTTGAAGTGCTTCACACATTTGCTGGTCTTCCCCTTTCCATAGCTCTTCCGTATGGAGTTTTGTCAGTGTTGTTTCTGGAGCATTACTCTATTTTGAATGTGAACTGTTGTATGCACTGCTCTGTCCAAAAAAATATCTGTCAACTTTGAATCCATTATCATTGTTCGAGCCATTTTGTACTGTCCTATTCTTTCTTTCAACAACTCTATTCTGTTGAGGTACGAAGTGACAGAGAATTGTCTTTTATTCCATGATTGTTGCAGTAGTCCATAAATTCCGCTGAGGTGAATTCTCCTCCATTATCCGATCTTTAAGCATTTTATCTTGAATCCATCTCATTTTCAACCATTTCTTATATCTTGAAATTTTCAAAAGCTTCTTGATTTGTTTTTGAGAAAGCAAACTGCAGTCATTCTTGTATAATCATCAACTAATAACATAGCATTCCCTTTTAATCATTTTGTTGTAGTTGGTCCAACTGGGACTGCAGTATGCACAATTCCAAGTGGTTTTGTTGTTGAATAATACTTTGATTTGAACCTGGTCTCTGTTTGCTTCTGCCAGCTTGCATAGTGTTGGTTGGTTTCGGTGTGATATGGGGCATTTCTCTAATCGCTTTTTGGGTCGACTTGACAAGGTTATCAAAATGTATGTGACCCATTCTTCGCTCCATATCATCCAACTTTCATCTTCCTTTCCTAGACAACACTTTTCATTTCCAATTCTCGCTTAACACATATATGTTAGTTGAAGTTCTTGCAACTGTAGCAACCAATTTCCCTAACCTATTTTCTTATCTCACACGCTTGTGAATCGAAAGTAATCATGACCTATCACACATTTGACTCACACTTAAAAGATTATGTTTCATATCTTCTACTAAGAGAACATTTTGTGCCTTTTCATTCTTGTTGTTCCCAATTCTGGTTGTGCATTTTCCAATGATTTTGATGAATCATCATTTCCAAAGGAGACTGATCCATCTCTCTTTCCCTCTCAGAATGTAAGAAACAGGTTTATCAATTGCCATGTGTTTTGAACATCCACTCACAACATACCAACCGCATGCTTCTTCAAGTATTTCAGAGAGCCGACTGCATTCTTCATTACATAACATCTTGCTTTCTTATCCATGCGTCATTTTCCGAGATTCTTGTTTGTGACTCCATTGAGTTTCTTTAGGAGGGATCACATTCGCAATTTTGCCATGTGTCCAAAATTGTTACATTTATAATAAATATCTGCCTATGATTCAAACCTTGTAACTTCTCTTCTCTCCGTGTTTCACTAGGTCTTTAATAACCCCTTTGTGTGTATGTCTCTCAAAGTAGTTATTGTCTTTTGTTCGCTTCAGAACATAAAATTTTTATGTCCAAATTATCACAATGCATAACATAAAACCAAAAAATATAGTTCTTCCGATAATTCGGTATTTGAAGATCTTATGAAAGGAGGTGCTCTTATGAATCCTTTCTTCTTCTCGAGGTCTGCCTATCTAAGCACATTCTCAAACTGGACCTCTGTGGAGGAGAGTCCCTGTAATCTTCTTTATATATATTTTTATCCCTTTGATTTGCTTCAGACAACTTTTTGGATTTGTTTCTTGCTCTCTTGTTTTGGAGCTTGATCCTTTTCGCTTTTGATTGTATCCAAGTCCCGACTTGTCAAGATAAGATTTTTGACTCCATTAATGTCATCCAACTTTGAGCTATTCTCTGCATAGTTTCTTTTGAATATCCTTTCTTAGTGTGACAATCTTGCTTCCATGTGTTTCCAATGATCACGCCCTTTCTAGCCGTTTTTAGTGCTTCTTCACCTTTATCTTCTTTTATTTGAAACTTTAATTTTGTGATAATTTGTTCTAATTCTCGAGTGTCTTTTTCTTATCTAGTTCTCATTGTAGTTTCTTGTTTTTCTTCTTTTCTTATGATAACTTCCTATGGCACTCATTAATTTTCTCGGAAGTCAACTTCTGCTTCTTCACTTTCTTCTTCTTCATATGCTTCATATTCTTCTTCTGAGTATTCTTTATCGATTCTTTCTACTACCATGAATAGAACTCTCACTGACTTCATCACACCGACTTCATCTTTATCCGATGATGAGATGTCTTCTTTTGGTGCAAAAAAGTTTTTCTGAAAAACTTTCTTTGTATTTACCTTTATATGTTTGTTTGCCTGAGTAACCTTCATCATTTCTTTTCTATGAGGGACATTTGTTAGCAAAATGACCAATACCATCACAATTAAACAAATTAAAGGAACCCACCTATGTACCTACCGTTGGTTCTCTTTGTTCACTTTGACAAAGTTGGCCACTTCTTCATCATCTTCGGTGACGCCGCTCATATATTCTTCTTGTTCCTTTTTCTTTTCGCTTTTGATCTTTGGATGCTTTGAAGGATGATTCTTTTACATCAAGATTTTCCCTGCTCGCCTCTCATCTCATATGCCGTGAAGATTCCATGCAACAATTCATGCTTATTGAGTTTAGATCTGATCTTTCTTCTAGCTTACATCTTAGGTTGGAATCTCATAGGAAGAGATCTTGCAACTTCTTTTGAACAATTACGTATTCTTTGATTTCTTCTCCCAATCCTAAGTGATTGCATTCATCGCTTTCATCAGTTCTCGTAAGAAGTATGGATATCTTCATCTTCCTTCATTTAGTTGTTCAAACCCACTGTAAGTTTGAAGCTTTGTTGTTTTGACTTTGAATCTCTCATAAATATTTCAAGCTTGTCCCACCTTTTAGCAGATTTACAATGTGCAACTTTGGTGAATATCGTATCAATCGGTGACCATTCAAAAGTGCATTTATGGCTTTGTGTAATTATTCTCACCGAGTTTCACTTGTTTGTCACTTGTTGGTGGAACTGCTTGTGTCAGTGGTATCCATCTACAATTGATCACAAAGTTTGAAACTCGTGCCTATATATATGTTTTCATCCTTATGCTCCAAAAAGCATACTGGCCCATCAAACTACTGTGGTATTCCATTTTTATATGAGCGGTACTATGATCTACCTTTCGTTAAAGGTCCATTTCAAGGAACTCAAGCCTGATAATTAAATTGTTGGATTACCAGAGGGGGGGTGAATCCGTAAGAGATCAACGTAATTTTAACTTTTCTTCAAAATGTTATATCAATGTAGAACAAATTATTATCCAATAATGAGTGCGAATAAATAACAATCACACACATGCAGACAGACACCAAGAAAGTTGGAAACCTAAATCGGGAGAAACCACTAATGTTTTTTCTTATATGTCTTGAAGAATTACATTCATCGAAGCACCAACTTCCTTTGTTTTCCAAACAGAATCAAAGGAGGCTCCAACCCCTACTCTTATGCTAAGCAACCTCGAGGGAAGTTTTTCTCCAACTTCTCAATTCTCTTGCTACAACCAAAGGAGGCTACAACCCCCAATGTTCTCCTCCTGCCATAACCGAAGGTGGCTACAACCACTGCCCTTGCCCCATCCCCACCAAGTAGAAGTAGAATGATGGAACCATCACACTATCACTGAGATATATCGCTGTAAACTGCACTAACAACCAACCATGCATCAACATGTAATCAACTCAGACTATGTATCATGCATCAACCATGCACCAACCTCAATCAACTACTCTTAAACAAGTGCATCAACTGCACCAACCTCAACAAAACTCTCATCAATTTCATCATCCAAATCTTACTAGAGCTCGGGATAATAGACCTAGTGTATATGATCACATTCCCTCAAGAACCTTTCCTTAACTTTTAAAACAAAATACTAGCATTTTCATCAAACTTGTTTTAGTCCATGCCTAGTTTTGGATTAGTCAACAACCTCAATTTGGAGTAATCATAACTTTGAACCTCAGATGCATAAAGATATTAAACTGATACATAATGTTCTTCAAGCATTTTATACAATTCCTCCAAGTTTCACTACTTGAACCCTTTAAAAGGAGTTATAGAAAAAATGGCATACCTTGTCAATTCTCAAATACTGAGAGATGACTCAGAGCGTATACGCGACAAAATATTTGATGAAATGATCTGAAACTATTAAACGTAATATTACGTATTGCACTTAACCAAATACATTTTGGCCCACTCAATTTCGATCTCATATGAAGAAGTTAAGGACGCTTTTAATTCAACACCCGATTTTGACTAGTTTCAGGATCTGCCAATAAACCCTATTTTCCACAGAGTGTAACTCCCAAAATACAACGACCCAAAAGATTAATTTTGAACCACTTGATACTTGATACATATGCTTTCACTTGCATAACAATTTCAAGATATAAATCGTCATTATAGAAAAAAACGTTATAGCCAAAATGGTGAGATGACCTGAAATAACATACCTTAGAAAGCACCATCAAAGAATTTATCCTTCCTTGCATTTCGGCCTTCTTTTCTTCACTTTCCTCAGAATTTCATTAAGATATCATTTGTAAACCTCGACACCTATAGATATTCAATATGCTCAAGTTTTATCAAAATGACAGAGCCTTGCCTCTATTTATACCTCCAAGTAGCCTTCCTTAAAAAAACGTATTCTAGGTCACTTGGCCCTACCTTCCTTATTTTAGGTTGGGTCCACTTCTAATTTCTCCATTAAAATTATTATTATTGAAATAATTTATTGCATTCACTTTGAATTATAATACACTCATCACTTCACTTTATTATTTACCTTTAAAACTCTAAACCACTTTGATTACTTTGACCTTTGGGGCTTCTAGATGACATATGAGGGTCCTCCAATCTCTCAGAAGTCCATAACTCTCAAACCGTGAGAGTTATGTGACATTCTACATACCACCGTAAATGGAATGGCATGTGTACTATCCATATAGAATAGTATTATCTGAAAATATATCATAACTCATACCATTATCCATCAAACAAATTTGGGTCCATTACCCAAACTCGAGTCTCCAACTTCTCATGGCTATAACTCTCTAACTGTGGAGGAATTATGTGACGCTCACATACCACCTAAATGGCATGATAAGAACTATCCATATGGGATATGTTCCCTGACATTTTCACTTTCCCTCATATCATTATTCCATAATTAATCATGGGTTCTTTTACTCCACAAAGCGCCTTCCCGTGAGGGCTTCCACCATATGGGGACCACTTTGGAGTTCATCCGATGGCTTACTTTAACAAACACACACAAACAATAATGAGTCATATTTACATCAAACACTATTGGGTCCATTACTCCAACCTTTGTGCTACTTCGTCTTTTCTTCATAATGACATCAATGACAACCAACCTTAATCAACAAGACATTCATCACATAGAAGAACAATGATTTACTTTCATCATTTAAAGAAAGGAACATCAAAAGACAACATATAACTTGACAATAGAATTAATTTCTCTTCACGATTTACCGCAAATATCTGCGGAAATGTAGTATGAAGTAATTATTCTCCAACTCAATCACATACATCTAATGAAAATAGCTCGTCTCTAGTCCGTATGACTTCTTAATTCGTAGCAATCTTAAAATAATTAGCAACAACCAAAAGAAAAGAGTTCTCACAACAACCATCAACCTTGACCATCAATGATGTTCCTATTTATAATATAAAGTATTAACATTAATTAACTGTAAAATACAATTTGAGCTAATCAAGAATCGCCATGTGGCATCATCATCTAACAATATTTCAATAGTCCACCCAAGTTGTTTCTTGAAAGGGTGGATTCTTTCATAATATCACCATTTGATAAAGAGTTTTCACAACCGCAATAGCCCATGGAAATTTGTGATATTCCATTGGAGCCACATAGATTCCCTGATGTCTCAAGCAGCATGTGCCCGATATTTTGCGAGGTTCAAGTTCAACTTCTAAAGTATGGCTCGGATTTTATTGATTTCCTATGAACTGCATTTCTCATGTTAAATATTGAACACTAAGTATTCCCATGTCTCTAAATTTCAAACCAGCATTGAACAAGGTCTCCATCTCTATAACCTATTTTTTGGGATGTTTCATGAGTGAAAATTGGAAGAGTTTCCGATAATACATTGAGTAATATTATCTATAGTATCAGAGTACTCCAATAATTAAAGAAGTCCTGCTAGCTATCATCAGGTTCATGATTGATTATTGATGGTGATGATTTAATGTAAAAGCTCTTATTATCTCTCATATATCATTCTTGGTGGAAGGAAGGGCAAGGATGGAGAGTTCAACTCTCTTGAGGTTGGAGGATTGTATCTTTCTCTTGGATTTTTATCCCTCCTTTACATTTGCAGTCAGATACCTTTGAATTCATTACTCTCAACAATAACTATTGATTATTTCTCATATATTATGCATGGTGTATTGTGGTGTATTGGTGTAACTCTTATACTATTGTTCATTGCTCATTGGATATAATTGAATGGTTTAAATATAAGTTTAAAAAGGTTTTAAATTGTACTTGATACTGATTCACCCCCCTCTCAGTATGAACAGAAGGGGTTTCCATAGGTCTATCCCAGTCTGTCTTTTCATAAAAACCTTGTGTGCTTTAGCCCCCCTGGTTTGGTTCTTGTTAAAAGACAAGAATGCTTGAAACTGTATGTCCCCAATGAAAGGATTAGGGTTCTCTTTTTTGTTTTCTCCCGGGATGAAGTTATGAAGGTATAGCTCACACATAAAGTATTGTACTCCTTCCTCTTGTTCTCTAAAATATGAAACAAACTCAAAAACAATGGTGAACTCAAAAGGTTTTCCTTCTCTAATAGATTTTGTCCTTAGCAACAAATAAATTTCTAATAAAAATAAGGTGTAATTAGTAACAGGAGCCCTGCAAGCTACTATATCAGAATAAACAGAGAAAATTTCTTTGATTTTCTCCAAAGCTCCATCTAATTGGTTCTATACCTTTTTCACCTTTCCTTGAGCTCTACTGAGCTTAGAAAAAAGTCTTTCTCTCTGTTGTTGACATGGATTGAATTTGTTTGACAACTTTCTGATGTTCTTCCATTGTTATAATTTAACTCCTGCATTGAGTTAGTGTCTGTTGGGTTTGCACCAACTATGCCTCCAACATGTTAATAATGGCACCCTGTTTAAGAGACTGAAATTCTTCCTCAGTCTGAACAACTATCTTTTTGTTGCTAGGGAATTGGTCTGGGTCTCTGTATCAATTGTCGCCAAAGGAGTAGAAAAAATTGTAGGAAGCACTCCCTCAGTTTGGACAGCCATTTCTTCTGTTGTTGGAATCTTTGTTTGAGTTTCTAGTTATGTTGTTTCCAAAGGAGCAGGAATTTTTTTTTGTGTTCCAACAGAATTGGTGTGGACTATCCTTCTGGGAAATGAGTTTCTTCCATTTACTCTAGGAATCTTGGATTTCTTCCTTTCATAGGCCTTGTCAACTTTCTCCAACTGCTTCCTTAGTTCTCTAATTATTTCCTTTAATCTACCAACTTTTTGTTTCAATACTTTGATTTTTTTAACCCTTTTTCTCAATATCTTGTTTTCCTGTTTCAATTTTTTGATTTTATTGTGGCCTTTGCCTGCTATTTTCTGTTTATGGCAAATTTCAAGGTCTTCCCCACCTTGATCAACTAGTGACTACTCCCCTTCTTCTTCTGGGTTCTTTGTCTATTCTAAAGGACTGTTTACCTCAATGTGAGGTTCTGGTTGTTCTGTATCTTCAGGAGATGACATCTCCATGTTAGGAAGATCCAAGACAGGGTTTGAAGAAGAAGTTGGTTCTTGGTGTTATCCTGACCTGTCTGTGTCTTCAGTAATTGATGTCCCTAAATTCCCCAGTACTTGAGCCATCTCTACCTCATAACTTTTGAAGAACTGTTCTGTAAGGCTTTCAAGTGATGGTTGTTCTGTCTATGCATTTTCTTGAGTGTTCTCATGTGAGGATTGTTCTGTTTGCATAGTTTCCTGAATGTTTTCGAGCTGAATTGTCTTTTTACCCCTTCTTATTTTCACAATATAGGTTTCAGGAACATCAATTATTATTTGTCTCCTATTCTTTGATGTTTCTTCCTGTTTGGTCTGAGTTTCTACTAGCTAGATGGGGTCTGCTTCAATTTTAGGCTGGGATAGTGGAGTTTCAATTTGGGCTATGTCTCCTTCTACCTGAGTTGTCTCAATTCCCTGTGAGGGAGTTTCTTGGTGGATTTCGGGTTGTTCGATTTGTAGGGGCCTATCGGCCTCGATTAAATCTCCCCAAGTTATTTGATTTTGGCTCAAGGCCCCATTTACTATTAACTTTACTAGTCCATGGTTACTAATTATAGTGATAGGGTCTTCAGCCTTCTGCGTTCTTGCAACAACTCCATGTAGCATGGCATTTAAAAAGAATGACAATTTTATTACTAAACTTTGTTTTAGTGCTCCTAATAATTTCAGGTGGCACAGCCTCACCACATCGTAAATCCCATCACATGTGATATAACTTTGTATTACTTCTGCTAGCTTCCTCCATGGCTCGCTGAGAGCAGTGGGGTTGAGTCCTTTCCCTTTTTTATCAAGTTATTTTCCAGGTTATACGAAGGATTCCACATCCTTCTTGAGTGTTGTATACTTCCCAGTCCACTGTATGCCTTCGTTTTGGAGGCCTGTAACCTCCTCTATAATTTCCTCAATGACCGAAATTTGTATGTCTCAGATCATGGAGACTCCTCTCTGCAAGTTCTGGAAAAATTCTAGCGTGATATTTGTGTCGTATCCCTGCAATCTGTTGAAATATTATGTCCACCCCAGATGATGTAAAATTTCCCTTGCCTGGTCGGTTACTTGCAGCAATGTGGGATCTCGGTGTACACTTTAGCTTCCCATGTCTTCTATGAACATATGAGAATAGCTATCATTCCCGGCTGCAACTTAGTTCGACCAGCTTTTGAGAAAATATTACCAGAAATGGTGAATATCATAGAACATAAAATGTATATAAAAATGTGAGTTTTCACATTTATTGCAATCATTATGATCTATCGATAGATGTGCCAAATATTATCCCCCTCATAAATGAATATACGACCTCGACCATCGATATGTGTGAGTGTAATGATGGAAGGTAGTTCAAGTGAGGGGTAATTACTACGCCGCCACCGCCGCTGGGAGAACAATAATTAAAAACCTTCAAAATTACTTTAACGGTAATCATGAACAATAATTACTCTTTTGTGGGAAATTCAAATTTACATAAATATGTTCAAAAAATGTTTAAGGAAAAAGATTCTGAGTAATTTTAATTTTTTTCATGTGTGTAGAAATATTCCACATGTCATAACCTTGTTACTTTCCCTTGTTATTGGATATAACCGGAATGATAGCATCTTTTCTAGGAAAGGAAGTCTAGGAATGCACAAAAAAAACTTGATGTATTTAAGGTAAACTTTCATACCACAGGAAGAGCCACTGCTGCCAGCAGACGTCCATAGCCTCGACAGAGTTTCCTTTTAACCCCTAGATGAGCCTGTATCCTTAATAAATAGTTTGAATCGTCTTTTCCCAAAAATACCACTATCATGGTTTGGTGGCCAAATAACGATAATGTCACTCACTAGATCGTAACCTAAGTGAACAAGCCGGCTCATGATGAGACCTCTTGTCCTTTGATGAAAAAATGTCAAAGGTCATTGCCCTGGTGTGGTAGCCATAGTGGGAATGTCACTTATGTTATTATATGATGATCATGGTAGGTTGGCTCATGATGAGACCCCCTATCCTTTGTGGGATATTTTTATTTCTTTAATTATATTTAATTTTTATTTCNTTTTTTTTTTTTTTAGGCTCTATTAAGGGAGGCTCATCTACTCCTTAAGAGTGAGGGATGGCGTAAGAACTGTAAGAATTCCAAGTAAAAATGTGCTTTAGACTCCTCATTATGATATGAAGAAAAATTATCATTCAAGTATATGTATATATAGGGGAAAGAAATGAATTATGGTGGTTAAGGATTATGAATAATATTTAATATCATTCAGAGAAATTAATCCAAAAATAATTCGATAAGATATGCTAGATAGTCCACAAAAAAAATGACAAATCATTACTATGATAATTAGAAGTGATGCTGGTGAAAATTAATTAGTGAAGGCCATACCTAAAGGAGTGGCTAACGTAATAATGGCATGATTGTTCATGAGAAAAGAATCGTGACTTTTGAGAGAAAGGAACAAGAATAAGAAAAAACCGCAGAAGGAAAAACAATTGTTTCTTTCGAATGAACAACGCTATCCGAAAAAGGAACATCAATCACGACAAAGGGAACAACAGTTTTAAAAAAGGGAAAGGAAGATGTTACTTTCAAATGGACTACACTACCCGCTAAGGGAACAACAATCGCACGAAGGGAACAACAGTTGTTCCATTCAAATGAACGACAACTACACGCAAAGGGAACAACAATTGCACGAAGGGAAAAACAGTTGTTCCATTTGAAATGAATGAAAACGATGATGTTCAAATTTTTAACCATATAATTAAGTGATTGGAAACCTCCCACGAACATTTTTTTTTTAGCGAATCTAGGATTGATTAGTCATCAACTAAATTCATTTAATTTGTATGGGTAGTTTTATTCAATGATGGTTTGTTAGTGTCATGCATTCATTATTTATTTACTATAGTCGTCCGACTTTTGCTGCAAAACATGACATATTCATCTTCTGTGTTTTGTTGGATCTTTAAAAATGATACAGGTGTTGGCACATGGGCAGACCTAGGGTTCAACGCTTCAAAAACGCACCAACAAAACCCTAACTATCAGCCCTTTCGAAAACACTTGCGAAGCAAATGAAGTCTCACCTGAGGTAGAGGAAGGTGTGGTTGCAGTACTCAGATGTCTGCAACCTTAGCTAGGACACAGATCTATGATTCTAGTATTTAACAGAGCACTCAGTAGTAAACCTTCATCGATATTTAACCAATATCTACTCCGCAAATAAAACAGAGCATCATAACATTCACCCTGATCTAATGTATTTAATCACTTAGAATAAATAAATGGATTAGATATAGCAGATTCAAGCACTAAGCACATTCACCTATGTCATATCTGGCATCCAGATTCATCATAAGCACAAAGGATAAACAGATCTATCTATCTATCCATATCAAGCACTTATAAAATAACACATAAATACACCAACACATCACACAAAGCAGAGCAACACAACATATACGTGGTTCACCCCCACCCTGGGGATACGTCCACCAAATCTTCTTCTTTATTAGCTTCTTCAATAGGTTACAAGAACAGAGCCTCAAAACCCTAATCCGCATAGGACATAAGATCTGTGCAGCTTGCTAGATCCTTCTTCCTTGTGTTACAGCACAAAGCCTTCCACGATCTGTTACAACCACTTGCACTTAGCTCTGCAAGTCTCTCACAGTATGCACAAAGCATTTAAAAACCATGCTTTCACTTAGCACAACATCACCTAGATGCACTTCTCCCCTTTTTCCTTACATCGCCTAGACATCTATTTATATATTACAAAATGGGCCTAAGCATGGGTAAACCCATGGGCTGGCATTCCCATACCCGTTACATATTCCCAAATCCCAAAAAGGACTCAAAAAGGGGTCGATATCCCGTGATCTCTGCTTTGTCTTGCGCTCCACCTTTGACGGGAAGTCGAAGTCCAAAATGGTCGAACTTGACCAAGGATCTCTCAAAACTTGGTCAAGGGCCAACAATAGGAGTAAATTGAAATTTTGCATAAGGAACAGAAAAGAGCGCTAATTATATGTATTACAGTCATCTCTTCTAGATGTTATTCTCTTAAGTGACTTCCCTAGAAAGTAAAATATAAAAACTCAATCAAATCCATAAAGAAATCTATATACAATATGTACAGTGTTGGTAAAAATCATAATTTTATGAAGTTGAAGCTGTTGGGTTACCTTCCCATCCAGTTAAAATCTGAACAGTAGGGTCCTTACTTACTTCTTGGAAAAATGATTATTTTTAAAGCGGTTGATGGTAGAGTCTTAGCCGATGTCCATTTACCAGAAAAGGAAAACCAGACCCGTCGATGGTAACTAAAGTGATTGTTCCATTATCATGAACTTCATTGATTTCATACGATCCCAGCCAGCTTGTCTGTAATTTTCCAGGAAAATCCTGAAATTTGGAATCATAGAGAAGCACCCAATCACCTTTATAGAAGGATTTATTCTTGATATGTTTATCATGCTAGCTAGCTCTCTGCTGCTGAATAACACCTGTCCATTGCAGGGTGAACAGACGTGCTTCATCTAATTCATTGAGCTGTTGTAAGCACTGTGTGTGGCTCTGTAAGATCTAGTCCAATTTCCTGGGGCATCCTTAGAATTTTGATCTCAAATTCAATTGGAAAGATAGGTTATTTTCTATAGACTAGATGATAAGGAGATTAGCCAGTAGTGTTATGTCATGTTGTGCAATAGGACCATAAGGCATTTGGAAGCTCGAATTCCCAATTCTAATGGTTTGTTGAAACTATTTTTTGTCGAAATTGCCTCCAAGACTTTATTGGTACTTTCTACTTGTCTGTTTTCCTGTGGGTGATATGGGGAAGTAACTCTATGTTTAATATGATAAATGTGTAGGGTGGCCATGATTTTATGGGCTGTGAATTGCGACCCTCCATCAGTGATTACTTCCCTGGGTGATCCACAGCGTACAAATAATTCGAAGAGAAACTTAATGATTTCTTCCTTCGTTGCATTTGACAAGGCTACTGCCTCTACCCATTTGGTCATATAGTCTATTGTAACTAATATATAGGCCTTTTGGTTTGATTTTGGGTTGAAGGGGCCAAAATATCCCAGTGCCCATCTCTCAAAAGGTTCTGCCACCACTTCTGCTTGTAGGGGAATTTCATCATCTTGGCCTGGTCGACCCATCCTCTGACAGCTATCGCAGGCCTAAACATATTTCTTTGCGTCTTTGAATATTGAGGGCTAATAATAGACCATTTGTAAAATATTATGTCCAGTTATGTGGTCTACAAAATGTCTCCCACAGGGCTCATCATGACCCACCTTCAATACATCGTAAATTTCATCATCTCTTACACATCTTCGGATCTAGAGGTCAGCCCTTGTGTGGAAAATATATCCACCAATCCAGGTGAACCATGCACTGCGCTTGACGATCAGTTTCCTTTTTCTTGATGATAGGTGTGATGGTAGTTTCCAAACTATAAGATAATTTGCTACATCAGCGTACCATGGTGTCTTAATAGTGATAGAGAATAGGTGTTCGTATGGAAATTGGTCTTCAACTATCAAAGAATCATTTGTTTTGGGCACGCGAGACAAGAAATATGCAACGAGATTCTCTCTTCCGAGTCAATCCTTGATAGTGATGTTGGATTCGTGAAATAGTAATAACCACCGAGTAACTCGTCCATTAGTAATTGGATTTTTAGCTAAATATTTAATAGCATAATGATAAGTATATAGAATAACTGGATAGCCTATTATATAGTGGCAGAATTTATTAATAACTGGTATAAGGGCTACAAATTCTTTTTTTGTTATTGTATAATTTAATTCAACAGGATGTTGGCAGCAATTATATAATTATTATTTTTATAAGCTGCCTACACAGGGTCTATGAAATTTAATTACTCTTCATGAGCATTTCACTAAACGACAGTTGTAAATCATCGCTTTTTACCTATCAAATTTTTTTTTCATGACTGCAAACATGAAAACTTGCAACTGGGATTACCATTATGTTTTTGAAAATTTCATTAAAGGGAAACTGCTCATATGGTTTATTACAGAATTGTGATTTCTTGCTATGAGCATGTTTGTCTCCTTGTTTGTGATCCTTTCAATTCTAAACATGCCTAAGAGATTAATGGTTGTATGAACGAAACACCCCCACCATTTGATATTCGATTTTTTGCATTGA
The DNA here is from genome assembly GCA_010110895.2 of Picea sitchensis. Lineage (NCBI taxonomy): Eukaryota > Viridiplantae > Streptophyta > Pinopsida > Pinales > Pinaceae > Picea > Picea sitchensis. The sequence continues at coordinate 5,387 of SNQJ01S0085851.1, read as the reverse complement.
TTTTGGTTTGATTTTTTATCATATTTCTTTCATGAAACTTTTGACTATTCGATTTTTGTAAACTTACCCAACTTTGCAATCAAACCATGATACATGCACTTATGTTGTTTTGAGTACTTTGGTCCTAGCCTGTACTCAATACCAAGGTGGCATACGATGTACAGGATTGCCATTACTCCTTAGCACGGTCTTGGGTTTCATAAAACTCTTCACACGCATTTTGATTAAACACCTTGCCCATCGTTTGAATCATTACAACATGTTAAAGCTCAGGGCTATGGCTCTGTTTCATTTTTGCAAACCTTACCTGTGTGTTGTGTGTTAATTACCTATCCATTCAGTATGGCTCCAGTGGTAAGGGTTGAACTGAACGGTATCCAAAACCTGCTCTCATATGATAATGCTAGGGAGGATTTGGAAAGGAATGGTTGGCATATTTTCATCAAAACGTTTCAGGGTTTTAATCTTCAGGTCACCCAAGAGTTCGCCTTAACCTTTGATGGTTGTAAGGAAAAAGTTGGTGATGTGTAATTGGAAGTAACTGAAGAGTTCCCGAGTCAAGCCACGGGATTTCCAAATGTTGGTCAGAAATGGTTCAAAAACGTGAAAGTGGAGGAAGTCCATTGGACTTTACTGTTTACCTCACGAAAAATAACCAGCTGTGATAGATGTATGCCAATTTCATTCTTGAAAACTAGGTGGAATGATTTACTAGTTGTAGTGAAGTAATTCATCACATGTGAGGGACGATTCAGACTTGTTTTCTTATATCATTTACGCCTGCTTATGAGTTTTATTGGTTTTCCGTTGAATATGCCTTATTACCTACTCAAAAGTCTATATAAAATGGGGAAAATATTTAAGAAACAGAGGTCGGATTCAAGTCTTTTTCATCATGGCCTGATTAAAATCATCCTCATGCATCAGTTAGAGTCACAAAATGATTGTTGGGATTCGTTCATTACGCGAAATAGTTTTGGTAACTCTTAATTGGGAGAAGTAGATAAGTCGGTCGTTGAGGAAACCCTTGTGAACCCGACGGCCTCTCTTTAACCTCTCTAGGCTTGTGATTTTTCCCCTAACAGTGAACCCTCGAGCTACCCTAAGGTCATTCAACAGGACAATCAATCGGTTACACATCCAAAGGATTATATTAAAATTGCAAGGAAATCTACACGAAAGAAGTTTAAAAGTAATGTTGATGTCGATTTCAAAAACAAAAGAGCTGGCAGGCTTATTTCTCGAAGTCTTCGAAATAAAACAAACCCCCATGCAGATGTGATCAGCATAACTGAGGTAAACGAAAGCTCAGACTCAGAAATTGACAGATTCCTTTCTCAGGAAGACCCTATGTCATTCGGCCCACACCCTGACCGACCCTATAACTTTGTCGATAATCTGCCTCCATGTTTAAAAGACAGCCCAGGGTTTTCTGGTATCGACCTTTACAAAGAACCTACTATTCATTTGGAGGACACTCCAGTCCACGATCTTGGTTTTAATACAAACACCACACAGTTAAAGTGTGAAGCTTGTTTTTCGTGGATAGAAAGATACTACATAGATCTACCAGTTCTGCAATCCCAAGTCAAAGCTTTAAAAGACCAGGTCAGTGTGTTAACGAGCAAAAACTTAAGGCTCGAGTCAGTTATACAAGGTAAATAAAAACGATTAAAGTCCACAGGACATGTAATATTTAAGAATGTAGAAGCAGTTACAGCCATTGTTAACTCTAAAATTTCATGAAGCAATTTGATTGCATGGTCAAAGGTAAGATCTTTTGAATGAATAGCGTGTTTGTTTTCATTCCTTAGTTAGATTATTTGGTTGTTAATCAAAACTTTATTTTTAAATTAGTTCGTTTTGTTTATTAAATAGAATGATATTTTGTTTGCTATTATAACTAGCTACAGAATCGCAAGATTATGTAGCCAGTTAAGAAAATTCGAATTATCTAAATTAATGTCAAAAATCATATCTGAGATCTTCCTATTTCCTTTTGTTTTTAGGATAATTCAGGGGCCCGTGATTTCAAATATGATATGAGGCACTTTTAATATCTTTCATCCACATCTACTACGTATTTTGAATAAATAGAAATAGGTTGTTGTTAGTTTTTTTTTAATACTTGGTGAATCAGGGTGGTTGCATCCCCCTTATTTTTTGAAACAAATTTGACCTCAGGAAAAGAAACTGTTATGTTTCCTGAGACCTATATAAACTTATCATTTTTTAAACAATGGATCATCTTGGCCTGGGGCGAGAGTATGGATATTTTCATACAAACTTGAATGAAACAGAATACATTACAACTTTAGCTTTGTGTATCATGTTTTAATTTAAGTTCTGCTTATCTCAATGTGATGATAGATGATGATAGCTTTTTGTCTTCATGATTTATTGTTATTTGAGATAATCCTTTTCACATACTGCCCATATCTCGTGTCTCAGATATAACACACAGTGATCATCTATTCAATTTAAATTTGGAGATTTATCTCTAATTTTTGTTGAATGTTTATATGCAAGTTTTTACAAGAAGAATTATCTCATCGTAACTACTTGCAAATCATAAGATTACTATCACTATATCCATTATATGTTATGTTATTAAAACTCAATCTCCAGCATTATTGTTTCGCATTTGTTCGAAGCAATATTAAGATATGTTGCAGGTTTACCTTCCGGATAAGGTGGCTGGATATTCTTTATTGGACAGACATTGGATGCATTAACAAGTTAGTTTGTTATTTGATTTCATTTTCTTGTTGAGTATAGAAGTTTTATATATATAGAACATTTTCAACTATCTGAAATTTTCTTTTCAATTAAATAGTTTAACATTTGATTTTATGAATGTATGCTCATAAGAAAACAAATCAAAAAAATTAGATAGTATTTTCACTTTCTTTATCTCTGTTATTAAAAGAACCAATTTACATTCGATTTTTACGGGTTTAGATTAAAATTCGCGATATGTGTATATTGTATATATCATAAATAGAATTATTATACATATAAACTGTACATATATATATTTAGATGTACATATAGATTTTAGTGATTGTTATTTAGTAAGTTATTTCATTTCATTTAGTTGTTTCTTTGCTTTATTTAGAACTTAGATCGGCCAACGGAGCCGCTAAAACCATCAGGGTGAGTTAATCCAAACAGCTTGGGTTAATTAGACAACCTCGGACCGGACTCACTCTTCCAGTTGACGAGTGGTTATTTTTTCTCGTCAACAAATGGCACTAGAAAGAGGGTCTGAATACTATTGATGGCACGTGGAGGTCGCAAGACTCCTCCCCCACACACCCGCTCACCTATAGTGACAAGAATTCGTTCTGACGACAATATTGTCTCCCAAACATCAACCACATCCAATGATATTCCATAGATAGTTGTTGAACCAGTAACACCAAACCCCACAGGGTCTGACGTTCAATAAATTGTCCGCCAATCACTCCTAAGAACACACGATTCTTTGGCCCGTATCAGACAACCAGGTCGACCTTTGGACCAACCATTAGACTTCTCTGATATTAGGGAGCAGATTGAAGGCATTGATCTTACACTGAACACTACTGATCCATATCATATTCCTATTCCCGCAACAGGAGGATTTGGTATTCCACCATCACCACCCCCTTCATCTCCTTCTTCTTCAAGAGAATAATCATCCGATGAAGGCAGCTCTACATCTCAGCCTTCGACACCACCCACACCTATGGAAAATCCAAATAATCCCGCCAGACCTTGGCTCAATCAAGAGGCAGTGGCCATACCTGGGCCCCAGCATCCTTTGCACAAACATCTGGAGAAATGGCTCCCTAAGTTTGACCCTGATTCTAAGCAGATTGCTGAGGATCATATCAAAAAATTCATGCTAGCCACTAGGCTCCGTAGTGTTGAACACGAAGACGTAGTATGCAAACTTTTCCCTTAAACATTTGAGGGCAATGCTTCTACCTGGAAATTTTCCCAACAACCCCATACCCTTGTATCCTGGGAAAGATTCGAATCCTACTTCCTTGAGAAATTCGAAGATGATAAATCTCCTGAAGTCTTAGTCATGGAACTCTCTAGTTTAAAGATGAACCCAAAGAAAATATAAAATAATTTAATCAAAGATTCGTAACTTTAAAGAATCAAATCCCTACGGACTCAATGCCTACTAAAAATCTTATTGTCGCATATTATACGAAAGCCCTACATCAAAACATTCCAATCTAGGTTAAAAGGTCCAAGAAAGAAAACTTATTAGAAGCCTTCGAGGAGGCGAGCCAAATCAAGAAAGATATTCTTAGCCTAAAATACAATACCTCCAACGAATCGGAAACTACCTCGTCCTCCAAGAAGAAAATTGAAATCCTTCCTAGACCTCCCCAAAACAAAACTCAAACAGATAATTCGGATCTAGAAAACTTACAAAAGTTCGTTCAAAAGTTGTCTAATCAGGTTATAGATTTAAAAAGATCAGCTGAAGAAGCTTCTTCTAGTAAAGGGCCCTACAAACCCCCTTTCAGAAAGCCTTTTCCCACAAACCGACCGAACCCAACTTCTGAAGGCCTAAACTTAGAAAGCCTATAGTTTGCTATCCAGACAATTCTAGAGGCACATGATAACTTAGTGCCCCCCGAAATTCATGAAGGCGTAGCTGAAAAAGAAATAGTGGAAGAAGACGAGTCCTCTCCCAACATTTTCGGTCATTTTTCAGATACCATTTTTCAAGATAATTTTGAAACAGTGCATCCTTACAATACCAGGAGTAAGACAGCAAATAAGTCTTCTTCTGAAATTATAAATGCACCTCCAAAACATTCCAAATCAATTGAAACTAAACATAATTTAGCAGCCCCAAGTTTAGAGTATGATTTGATTGAGGATCTAAAAAAACTCATGGATAACATTTTTTTTTACGAATTATTAAAATTCCCTCTTCTTTTGCAAAAGATGTTGCAGAATATTGCAGAAAACAGCAAAAACAACAGTTCAAACAGCAACAAAGTTGCTGAAAATAGCCCCAAAACACCTCAAAAGGTCTCCGCCGAAACGACATCAAAGCCTTCTGATAAAAGATACCTTACTATACAAAGTGTAATGAATGTAGATAAACTAGCTACAGGGGCTGCAATTAAAAAACAGCAAACTTCTGTTGTTAATACTCGCAGAAATGTCCCTCCCTTTTTGTTGACTATTGAAATTTTCAATAGGAATGTACATAATTGTATGGTAGATTCAGGTGCATCATCAAATGTAATTCCTTGGTTTGTCTGTCAGAAAATCAATGTTGAAGTTCAACCGTCCAGCCTAAAAAATATTCAGCATGATCAAACTAGCATTAAAGTAATAGGTGAATTGAAAGACATGCTTATTGTTAATGT
>SNQJ01S0085850.1:18032-39919 GCA_010110895.2 Picea sitchensis | reverse complement strand
TGCGTACTATCTTCAAAAGTGTGATTTTGAGAAGCTGATAAGTGTAACTTCCTTCATGAAAATGATCTTAAAAAAGAGTTAGATCTTCCATCACCATGTCATTATCATGTCATCATCTCGATAACCAAAAATGTGGATAACAACTGTAATAAGGGAACGTCTGTATAGTAGCGTTCCAACCACACATTACATCGGTCGCATGACGACTGCCCGGGCTTCGAAATTGCAGGTGAGGGTTTTTTTAAAACGCCGAGGGTTTCATTAGGTAGCTTGATCCCAGGGTAGCTAGGATTGTTTTTTAGGCAAGGGGGTAAATTAGAAACGAAGTCATAGGGTGGCTCGGAGCACAGACCTTGGGAATAAGGGTACTCACTAGCCAGGAAGCGCTCGATATCAGAGTCAGAATCTTCACTGAGGACTATGGGCTTCTGCTCAACATTTGGCTTAGGTTTATTCTGGGTCAGTCTCAATATGAGTCGAGCATTATTTTTACCTTTGCCGTCGACAGTAGGGTTACCTTTAACCTTCTTGCTCAAAGGATTTTTTAAAACCTCAACCTTGTCTGTTATAACGTCGGGTAGGTCGATATCAGGGTTGACCGAGGGTTTGGGTAGGAGGGCATGAAAGGGCATGGGTGGCCCGACCTTAGTCTCACTAACCACAGACTTATCAACTTGGACAGACTCTGAATCAACAAAACCATTTCGAGAGAGAAAAGCTTTCCAACTATCGTCGTGGAGGTTTAAATGATGAACGACGATGAGTCTGATCAGGCCATGGTGAAACAAGCTACTATCGGTCTTCTCTCGTTTAAACCTCTTAGCCATTTTATAAAGACTACGCTGGAAATAAAATGGCATATTCAACGAATAACCCATGAAATTCATTAACAGTCGAAGGTGATAAAGAAAAACCAGTCCATATCGACCCTCACAGGTCACGAATTGTTTAACCACTATCAAAAGATCATGCCAACATGGTTTAAGCATGGAAATAGGCATACCTCTGTCACAGGATGTGACCTTCCGTGAGACGAACAATAACGGCCATGGCACCTCCTCACCTTTAGAGTTTTTAAACCATCTCTGGCCCGTGGCTGCTAATCCTGTGGCAGAGCTGATGAACTCTTCATTGATTTCAAGCTGAATGTCACCTATTTTGGCCCTACACCCATGAAAAGTTAGGGCGAACTGCTCTGCAACAAACAGATTAAAACCCTCAAACCTCTGTACAAACGTGAGCCAACCATTATCTTGTAAATCTTTCCAGGCGTTATCGAACAGTAGCAGGGCTTGACTACTGTTCGACTCAATTCACACCACCAATGCCATGGAGAAGAGCACACGGTGAGCAATGTGAATGAGTCAGGGTTTGAACGCAACATACACAGGAGAAGAACGCTCACAGGTTTACCCGATGCTAGCAGAGGTGAAACAGGGATAAGGGTAAGCATTAATGACATCATGAAAAGGTGGTGGAGCTATGTTTTTCCATGCAGAATAGTCATTACCATGGTACAAACACCAGTGCTTTCAACTATTCAAATCACAACGCATATGTGTTAAAACTATGCCACTTCAATCAATCAAACAAAACCTTTGGTAAGTGGATAAACCATTCACGCAATCAAAAGTTATGCCATAGTTTTAAAACCAAACACACAAATCAAAACCAATACCAAGTGTTGTATGAAATGATTCACACCAAGGGTTTAAACCATAACACCAATGCTTTTTCATATAATCAATATGCCAAGTGAATTTATCAAATAACATGTAGATCCAATTACCAATGCATCATAACTCAATCACTCATGAAACGAAATCACATAATCAATCAAAGAATGTCAAATGAGTACAGATCAAAAGGGTTTTGCCAACTGCATAATGATAAGTAAAATGTAAACGCAATGGGCATATCAACAAGAATGATAATGACAATTCAGTGAAGATTTTAATGTGACTTCGAAAGACAAAGTTTTCATGCTTACAGTCGTGAAAACAAGAACGAAGGTAAGTGTGTAAATAGCACAAAAATAACAGTGTCGTTTATTTGAGAATTGCGACGAAAAATTAAGGTTTGCAAAACATTGGTGTAGGCATATTATAAGGACAGTAGAAAATGTGAATTGGCTGCCAAGACGATCCGGTGAAGATCAATGATCAATATTGATCCCGATCAAGATATGATGGCTTAGATTTGTTCCTCCTCCATAATACAATCCTTCGACTCAACCATTGAACAATAAGTTTGGATCATTGATCCCTATGGTTAGGGCTAAAATAGATTTGATACAACGTTCATAAGTGCCCCATTGTTCATTGTGTAGTTGGTGAGATATGGATCATTGATCCTTTCAGTGGTCAATGATCAAAGGTTGATGCATCTTCTATTGCGCAACGAGCCTACAACATTTGACTCTTACCTGCACAAAACACTGGTTAACACACAGAGGATCCTATATGGATTCAAATGCTCACATTTTTTCCAACGATATACAAAGACACCAGATAAATATTACAGAGATTCTATTAATAATATGTGTACAATTTCATAAGGCTCTTCCCACCTTCTGGGCCTGATTTACATTCATTCGAACTTCAATTGGCTTGTCGGCCACACTCGACCTCTTACACACTCACACCTCTCACTCTATCTTGACACACACATCCACCATTCCTTTGATGCTCGTCGGATTACAATTTTAAGCATGGAATGTCTCCTTCCATCTCATGAACATATCCCTAATATTATGCAACTAATACCCAAATAATTTCTCATTTAAGCCTTTATACTTCAATTAGGGAAAACAAACCCTATCCTTCTAGAATCCAACTAAACCATGCTAAATTACATTAATTCAAAGATTAGGGAACCCACTCCCTTAGAAAATTTCAATACCCCTAGGTCCAATCAATAGGGTTGATCTTGGAGGTGAAATGCTCCTACGTCAGCATGCAGGTACCATACTACCACCTTAATCTAGTGATTGCAACCATGATAGCAATGGAACACTTCTCAAGCAAGGAGATTACTACCACCTCAACTAGTGATCGTAACCACAATAGAAATGGTTTTTTGCAATTTGGGCCCAAAGGAAAATAATACAAGGAGCTAGGGATATTGATATTTAGTACCACCTCATGTTGTAGGTACACTCCATCCCCTTAGTTCACACAAACATAGTTTTCATAGACACAATTTTTCCCAACTCACAAATATCATAACACAAGTGGATCGACAATAATCCATTCCCTGGAACCAATTCCTTGTAAGACAACCCTCAACAATAACATAACAACTAATTTAATAATGACAAATCAATTAAAACACTCCCAAGATTTGTCTCTTGGGGTTCTCCCCTACTCATTCAAGGGTGAATTTGAGCTTGACGGTGAGTTTACAAGTGTCCAAAACAAGGCAAAAGTGAAATAAAATCCTTTCTCTTTCTACCCATTTACCCACATTAACTTTGGAGGTCATTTTCACAATTTCCCCCCTTCCCACGGCTTTTCCTAACTCTAGGATAAGACATGATAGTATAGTCATCATCATTCAAACATGAGCCCTTCCCCTAGGTGCATTTCCCCTTCACTGTTTTACTTGCATGAGATTAGTCCAACTAACATATCCATGTATATGCATATATATGAACATCATCATAATAAATATTATAAGTCATCAACCATATCATTACATCCAAGAAAGTCATGTCACTGATGAATCAAAGAATCACAACAATACTCAACTAACATGTTGGAATACTGAGGGATCCTTAAAGACACCACCATCGAATTGTTGGGCCAAGGTATTCCAGGTAACCACATAATATGAAATCATCATGAATAACATCACATAAGAAAATATCATCAATCCATATTAACACCATCGATCAATAGAAGTAGGTGGTAAGAGTGAATACCAACATCCATAAGCCACATAATTGTCTAGGTCAAAGCATTAATTAATAAATTTTGATGAATCTAAAACAAAATGTAGCATGAGGGGTGTCACAATCCTCCCCCACTAATTATGGATATGACCCGGAGCCATGCCATCATCAAACAAATGAGGGTAACTCCCATGTCATCATGTTTTGACTAGTGTTGTCAATGGAACTTAACCCAATTTATTAATTAGTTGTGTAAATGTTGGTTCTTGCCATTTATAATTTCTCATGGTTTAGTAAGAAACTCTCAAGTTTCCTTCACATTTATAACATCAAAGTCCAACATATGTGTAACATCCCCACTAAAATCCCCAATTTAATTAAATCATAATGTAGATATGAATGTGGCTATGACCAAGTGATATAATATGTGAATGTATTTTCTATTTTTAAATAAATAAAATGTAATACTCGTTGCTGGGGAAATGGACAAATATGGGGGTTGAGTTTTCCACAAGAGAAGAGAGTGTCTAAGAAGGGTCCAAGGAGGAAAATAATTATGGGTATTAATTCAACCCATTTTCTTGAATTTTATTATCATTGTGGATAACTTCTAATTTTCTGTTTGAGTGTATGAGAGCCCTATAATTAAACTCATGTAAGAGGGTGGGTATGAGATTCACATCCCATAGTTATGGGAGAGCATGGGGATGAAGCGAAAGAAACAATGGGTAGAGTGAGAAATCAACTAGTTTGGGGAAAATAGAGGAAATTTGTATGGGTAGTTACAGGTAGTTTTTACATATTGAGTTTTACATAAACATAAAGAAGAGAGCAGAGAAAAGAGCACCGGAGCTAGATAAATAAGGTTATGCAAATTATGGAGAATGATGGAGCGTTTTGTAGATGAATATTGAAGAGACAACTTGTTAGACATGAAGATTGAACTCTTGTGTGAGTTTCAATGTAACAACAAGTGTTTGTTGTTTTTGCAGCTAGTTTTCCTGGCAGTGATCTCCCTTGAGTTCCTAGTAGAGAGATTCATAGTTACATGTGCTAGAGAGACCCTTATAAACGAATGGGATGCTCGATGGACTAAGAGAAATGAAGGGGTACATTCCTTGGGTTGGGCAGGTTAAGTGGAAGTGAACTAGAGATAATTCATGATAGTTGTGGGAGAATACTAGTGGGTTGTGGGATATTGAGTTGTGAGTGGATGGTGAGAGGCACCCTTTTCTTGTGGATTCCTAGCCCCAGATCATGGGTGACTTGTTGTTGAGATTTGGAACAATAAGTCTATGGTTGGGTGGAATTTCCTTCCCAAGCTGTTGGTTGGACAACTATTTTAAAAAGATAAGTGTTTATTTGTTTTCTTGAGTTAATTTATGAGTTTAATTGTTGTATGTTTTACTTTGTGCATGAAATTGTTGTTGTGGTGAAATTATTAGATGCGTTTACGTTTTTAACTAGTATGGAAAATTGATTGAGATTTATTTTTATGTTGTTCATAATTCGAGGTTCAAATGTATTTGTTAATCAATTTTAGCAGTAACGGTAATAGATTCTGACACAGTGCTAGAATTGTTGTGCGCACTGGGAATAGTTTCCTCGTGTAGTACATAGGATTTTGTGTGCATGGTTTGTCTAAGTGAGGAGGATACATTCATGTTAGCTAGCATGATGTAACTGCATTTAAATAATTTGTATTTGCAATGGTTATATATGCGTATAATTCATCGATGGTAAGCTACATAAATTTAGTTAGCAAAAAAGTTTTCAAATTTATGTGTATTTTCCACAAGTAATGTTCCTTGATTAAGCTGGGGGACGTTACATAATGGTATCAGATCTTTTTGGTTTAACACTGGGCTTGTATGGGATAGAGATTAGCATGAAGTTGGTAATTTTTTCATCTCAACATTTGAGTTGTGTTGAATTTGGGGAAAACAATAAATCTAAGTAAAATTCCCAAATTTCTAAGAAAATTCAAGTTGGAATTGCACTCAGAATGATTGTTATGGAGGAGTCATTTTGACTTCCAAACGACTGAATTGGCTTAGAAAGGCGAGTTAGGAATTTTCATGATGGTCGTGATGGTTGCAAGATGGAAATATGGAAAATCAACCAAGTGCGGAATTTTTTTTTCGTGCGCTAAGTATTGGTGCGCAATGTGTGTGCACTATATTTTGGCGTTCTGGGGTGCAGATCTTGTGATATGCATGGAATATTGGTGCAAGGTATATAAAACATTGCACGCACTCAATATTGGTGTGCGATATCAGAAGTTGTGCACACTGGATCGGGTGTACGGTATAAAAGTTTGCATGCATTGGATATTGGTGTGTGGCATACAAGGTTGCGTGCACTAAATATTGGTGCATGGTATAAAAAAATATATGCACTAAATATTGGTGTGTGGCATAAAACGTTGTGTGCACTGAACATTGGTGTGCAGCATAAAAAAATTGCGCATTGAATATTGGTGCATGATATATAAAAGTTGTGTGCACTGAATATTGGTGCACAATATAAGAAGTTGTGCACACTAGATATTTGTGCACAGTATAAAAATTTACGTGCACTAGATATTGGTGTGTGGCATACAAATATTTGCGTCTAATAGTGGTGCATGATGTAAAAGTTGTGAGCATAGAATATTGGTATGTGGTGTGGAACTTGTGTGCATTGCATAATAGTGTGCGAGGCGTGTGCTAAATATTGGTGTTGCACATTCTGGATCTAGCGCATGCTGAATATTGGAGCATAATAAAGAATTAATGTGTGTGCAGGCTTCAAAATGGAAGAAGAGAAGAAGGATACCACGTAGGAAAAATTGTTCTATAGTTTTAAAAAAAGAAAGTATGGAGCCAAAAACATATTTTGGCAATAAATGGATCAGATTTAGAATAAGACAAAACTTTTGGTTTTTATCTGCAGTAAGAAGGGCTACAGAAGTTCCATAGAGGATCACTGGCCAATTATGCTCTAATTTTCTAGAAAATACAAATTACATGTTTTTAAAGATTAGGTTCAATCTCAGTGGTAGGGTCGAGCTTAATTTTTAAAGTGTTACCAAATTGAATTTTGACATACGCCTGAAGATATGTGCCTAAAACACACATAAAATTTGCCTAAAGTCTATATCAAGCGAGAGTTTTGAATTTCTTCTGAAAATATAAAATCTTTGCATTTATGGAAACAATCTTATTGCGCCATTAATGTTAAATATCTTTTTTATTTTCATTCATCACCCTATGGAATATTAGATTTGAATCGTTGAATTTTTATTGTACATATCTTGCTTCATTCTTTCACCAAATGCATTGGTACCAGAGATTAGACAGAGTTTCTACAAGGTCACCAAATTCACCGGGATATCAGAGTTAGATTCACTAGTACTAGAAGTAGACCAATATCATTTAAGGGGACTTGGAGCTCATTGATTGATTCAAATTACACTTTCATATAAGCTTTGATTGTGTGGAGTGGATGGCTATTAGCATGAAGAGTTTGTTTTCCTAATTTCAATTGACCAAATTTTGTATTAATTAGTGTTTGATTTCTTAAATCTAATTGAACTTTGTGAAGTCTTGATGGTTTACTAATCCCTGAGATGTTACATATGTGTTTTTCATAGTGGCACACCAAGTTTAAGTGAAGCCCTAAAATTACAAAAAAGCATCTTGAAGTAAAATTCTTAGGGTAGGGTAGAATTCTGAGGGGAATTTTTGATGAAGAATCTATATGGATTTATAGTCATACTTATTTTCGTCATCATAACAAGAAATGGAATTCCATCCATAATATCCTAAATATTTTCAATATATTCCAACAAACATTTTTACTAACACTTTGAATCCTCTCCAATCAAAAGTAAATTTAGCAAAATTGGCTTTTCCTTGATTAAATTTATTGTTTGCAATGTCTATTAACAAGGATACCATGCCTCCTAAAACCTCCAAGGATGGTAAATAGAGTAAAAGGAAGGATGAAATAAATAAATCTTAGCAACCTCAAGTACCAGAAGTTGTAGAACCATCAAAACCCATCATGCCTATCATACAACTTGCTAAGCTTGACATAGAACCAGGTAAACCATTTTTCAAAGACATTGAACCTAATTTTGGATTTCCTACTTTTCCTGGTTGGTGAGAGATTTACAAAAGATTCAAGGAAGAGGATTATCTTGATGTTATCTCTCAAGTTTCCCTTTTTGATAGGGATATTGTTGATAATGTCTTACCCAATATAAAGAAATCTCATTTGCATAATGTAGGAGCTAGAACGACAATGTTTCCCTGTTTTGAGGTCATTAACTGGATCATTGACCACACAGATGTTGGAAAAATAGTTGTCATCAATGATTAGAGAATATGTATAGCTTATTTCCAAGCCTTGGATATGGAGAAATACTAAAAGTTCTATCAACTAGATTTATACATGATTATAGGATGGGTGGAAGAGTTCCACAAAACCGAGGATGATAAGAAGTTGTTGTAACAACCCAAATGGGTGTCACATTTTTTCTTTTCATTAATACTAGCATTTTTTCTTGAAATTCTATATTAACACCAAGTATTCACAACTATGGGTCTAAGAAAAACACTATACAAGAATCAAGACATAATTCATAAAGAGTAAAATACATAGATAAGATAAATAAGTAAGATATTGTTGGAAGGTTTACAGTTGGGAGTAAGCTTGTCATTGATGGCAAGAACAACGATGGCAAAGATCAGTGATGACAAAGATCAGCGATGGCAAAGAACAACGATGGAAAGAACAGTGAAATCACAAAGTGATGAAATCGCAAGGTGGGCGAAATCGCGAAGCAGCGAAATCGCGAAGCAACGAAATCGCGAAGTGGCGAAATCGTGAGAAGATCTGGGCCGTAGGATCTGGGGTATCTACGAAGGCTCAATAACCGTTAGATATGGTGAAGTTGCAAGGCGGATAAGTCCAAGAGTCATCCAACTCCCCAAAACTGTGAAGGAATCCTGGCCATCCATTGGGGACAGTCATGGACCGTTGATCCATAGGACACGTGGCGAAAGATCGTCATGTCACTAACCAGAAAGTCAAAGGAACGGGGTTCCCTAACCTCTCGATTTCGCGATATGCGAAATCGCGAAACAATCTCAGCCGTCAGATCGAGGTTTTTTTCTAGACCGTTGATCTAAGCTCCATCTCGGAGATTTGCGTATCGCGACTTGGAGTGATGAGAACCTCCATCACAGGAATCATGAGATGTGAACTCACAATAAGATCTGGACCGTCAGTTCACCAAGGGTTCTGGACCATTGATCTAAGCTCCATCTCGGAGCTTCACCTATCGCGACTTGGAGAGTCGAGATGCCTCATCTCCATATTTACGAAATGCGAAATCACAAAAGTGCTTTATGCATAAGTGCATGGTCTCAGCTGGTGGTCACGCCATCGAAGAGCTGAAGAGAAGAGTACGTGCAGACAATCTTTTTTTTTTCGGCGTTTCGAGGATCGCGACATGGAGAGTCAAGATGCCTCATCTCCAGATTCATGAAATGCGAAATCGCGAAAGCGCTTTATGCATAAGTACTTGGTCGTAGCCATGGTCATATAAAGGAAGGAGCCAGTGCAGAAAAACTCCCTTTCAGAACTCGTGACATGGAGACTCAAGATGTCTCATCGTAGAATCTCAGAATTGTGAAAGTGTAAAACGAGTAAATAACACAAGAACCCATCAGAGTAAATACAACGATGCAGGTGAATCTGAGGATAATCGAAGGGCTACTGTTGCATGTCACAGTGTAACTTCCAGAAACCACTGATGGTTTCTGCCAGAGGACTCGAAGATACTTCGGGGTGATTGACAGAGGAGATGAAGAGTCTCTGGGAATCTTCAAGAGGGATGAAGATGCTCGTGGAGGTGATTGACAACTGGATGAGAATTGAAGCTTGTAACTGGAACAAAGAAGGTGAGCTCGACTGTCACAAAGAAGACGAAGAGTCTCAACTGCCAGAGAGGTTGAGGAATCTCAGCATAACATACAGTGATGCTGAATGAGTGAAAAAAAAAATGGCCAAAGAAGTTGAAGAGTGACGATGATGATCAGACAAAGCACTCGAGTTGTGGAGGATATTGGGGTGGTGTGAGTATGCAGAGGTATTGCACGCATTGCATGCACAAGGTGCACAAAATCTATAAATACACAGTACATAGAAGAGATGGGGTTGTTGTTGTTGCTGGAATTGCTATGGATGTTGTTGTTGAAGGTGATTCATGAATGAAGAAGGATCAGAGTGCAGCAGCTGAAAAGAATAGAATAAGAATTGTGCAACGAATGGACATGGTGCACAGAGCATAAAAAGAAGAAGAACAGAATGGGCAATAGATGCATGCTGGAAGACAGTGAGGAAGTCTGAGTAGCAAAATCTTGCAGAACAGTGATGAGACTAGTAAGTTGTTATTGAACACTATATCACTATAATAGGTTTCAGTATTTCATATTCATAATCCAGGGTGGTTGGGAGGTGCTAGGGAGGACTGGTGTCCTTAGAGGTTCAAGTGGGGGCTTGAACACAGGGAGTTGGTACTTCCTTCTAGTTGGTGCTAGAGAAACCAGAGAGTTGGTGCTTCCTTCTAGTTGGTGCTAGAGAAACCAGGGAGTTGGTGCTTCCTTCTAGTGGGTGCTAGAGAAAAAACAGAGAGTTGGTGCTCTCAGCAAGATGCAACTTGCAAAACAGAGGTTGTAGCCTCACAATGAGTTGATGCTCAAATGTATGATAATGTAAAGAATGTAAATAATACTTATCATATAAAGAAGAAGAGGTTTTTACCCTGTATGGGTTTCCTTGGAAAATATCTATCTCTGTGTTTCTCATATATGTGACTGATGCTGAATGTGCCAATGTTCATTTCCCTGCATTATTGTGATCATCATTGAGTGCCTTGTAAATATTTTAAAAGAAGCATAATTGTTTAAGCACGGTGACAACTGATTCACCCCCCCCCTCTTAGTTGTCCAACATATATATCCATAAACACATTGATGTTGAAATATAAAGTGTCGATATCCTTTAGAAAGTTGTAATACAAGTGTTGAGTCGCCACTTCAAATTCCTAAAACCAACCATCAATCAACAAGGGGGGATCACACCTAAGGGTTGATTTTCCACCCAAACAATGAAACCACTTTCATATATATTGTCCCTCGAGGGCTCAAGCTCAATGGGGTAAGGAAATCACAAGCTCATAGTAACTGTCAAGAATACAACTTAATGTACTCAAGAATAAATCAAACAGGATTACAACAACTCATCCAAGGTGTTGTGGATGTTCGACAACACAGGTATTCCAACAGAGGACAAACACCTTCAATAACCACCCACACAACCATATCAAAGATCAACACATCAATGTTTTGACGTGGTAAAACCCTATAGGAAAACATCCACGAACCCAACCAATGTGACCACTTGGAGTAGTTTATTAATGAAAAAGAAAAAGATTATAGAGAGATTTTACAGGAGAGTTTCTCACAATCGATCTATTAGAAAAACAGGATAGCGGAGCAATAAAATAAAAACAAATGCGGAAATACAAACAGAAGATACACAATACAATAGAGACATATATCTACATGGTTCACCAAGTGTGGGCTACATCCACCAAATAAATTGCCAAATCCTTCCTTTATTATTATGCAACAAATGAAGGGATACAACCTACAACACACCCATTGTAACTTCCTCTTCTTTCTCTCACGGTCTCCTCACTCAAAATACAATATTCGCAATGATACATAGCCACAATACATTTCCCTCATAAAAGAGAGTTTCCTTCTAGGGAAAAAAAACTCAACATAACTTCTATCGTCAGATATGCGACCTTATAATGAACGGTCCAGATTTACTATGAAATTACAATATACATTTACAAGACAATTTTTCCTTCAGGGCCCGCTTTCCCCCGGACCCCTTAGGAGGGGAAATCCCCCCCTGCACTCCCCCGTGTGGAGGAGTGTACATTATTCTGGGGTGTAAATTCTTCATGGGGTATAAACGTGGCTGAAAACAAAAGGCCTCTGAATCAGGAAGATAATCAGGCTCCACAACCAACACGATCATTGGCAAATGACCCTCCAAGCTCTTTAAATAGAGATAATGGAGAAATCAGGTGCTAAGCCACAGATAAATGTAGCCATTAAGATCGAGGAGAATATGAACTGACATATCATTCTATGTCGGGAACATATCGTGACCGTTGGATTTCCTAACTACAAATCCATACTAATGCATACTAAAGAAACACACTTTTACCTAACGACACATTAGACCAAGTAGATCTTAACTAACTCCTAAGTGTCTAAATATCCTAACATCTCCCCTTAATAACAACTTGGGATAGGATTGAAGGAGTTACAAAAGTGACACAATACAATAAGGAACAAGTCATTAGATCCTATCCCCCCTTAATGACAACTTCCTGAACTCCTAACATAGATCGAAGTTTGAAAAACTTCGCTTCTATAAGAGACTTTGTGAAAACATTTGCAACTTGATCTTTTGTAGGGAAAAAGAGCACTTCAATAACTCGATCATGAATGATCTTTTTGATGAAGTGCATGTGTATCTTGATGTGTTTGTTGCATTGATGTTGAATTGGGTCCTTGGTGAACTTGATGGAACTCTGATTGTCACACCAAAGGCTAGTCAGATGCTGCTGCTGGAATCCAAACTCTGAAAGGATATATTGAAGCCACAAGGATTCCTAATTTGCATTTACCATTGCTCGGTACTCTATTTCTGCTGAAGAAATTGCAATAGCATGTTGTTTCTTATAGGCCCAAGTGACAGGTCCTTAACCAAGTTTGAAAACATAACCTGCAGTAGACTTCTGATCATCAGGGTCGTTGGCCCAATCTGAATCAGTGAAACCAACCAATAAAGGATTCCCTCTTGAACTATCATGTATCCCAAACTGAACTGTACCCCACACATACCGAACTATCCTTTTATCTTCTTTCCAATGGATTTCATGGGGTGTTTGCAAATACCAGACAGCAAGATCAATAACAAAGGAAAGATCAGGATATTTCTTTTCAAAGTATAAGAAGCTACCAACTAAGTGTTGATACAAAGTGGCATCAACTTCGGGAGAAGTACAGGTGGAATCAAGCTTGACTCTAGAATGGAAGGGAGAAGGGGTTGGTTTACAATCTTCCATGTGGAAGCGACGAAGAAGGTCACAAACATACTTAGATTGGGAAAGAAAAATTCCTTCATTGGCTTGCAAAACTTGGAGGCCAAGGAAATAGTTCAAAAATCCTAAGTCTGTCATTTCAAATTTCTTCTTAAGGTTGGTTTTCACATGGTTTAAAAGTTTTGAGTCATTACCAAGAAGGATAAGGTCATCAACATAAAGAAAAATGATTATGTAATGGATTCCAACTTTCTTGGTATAGACATTAGGATCAAAATGGAATCTAGAAAATCCAGTGTCAATAACAAAGTTGTCCATTTTGGCATACCAAGCTCGGGGAGATTGCTTAAGACTATAACGAGATTTCTTAAGGCGACAAATAAGGATAGAGTCATTTTGGACATAGCCAAGAGGTTGTTTCATGTATATTTATTCTTGCAAATCTCCATGAAATAAGGTGGATTTAACATCCATCTGATGGACCTCCAATTTATGTGAGGCAGAAAGGGAAATAACAAGGCAAATAGAATTCATTTTGGCTATAGGGGCAAATGTTTCATTATAGTCAATTCCTCAACTAGGGAAAATCCTTTGGAAAATAATCGCGCCTTGTGTCTTTCAACACTTCCATCTAATGCATACTTAGTTCTGTAGACCCATTTACATATGACAAGTTTTCTTCCTTTCAGAAGTGGTACAAGATCCCAAGTATCGTTGGCCATTAAAGAACGATACTCTTCATTCATTGTTGTATCCAAAGCTGGATGAATTGAAGCTTCTAAAAATGTCTCTGGATCATGAGTCTATGAAACTTGATCCAAAAGAGAAGAGGCATGATGGAACTATGAACAAGTCTGATGTTGATATGAAGGATCACCGACAAGATCACCAGCTGATTTTCATGTTGAACGAACCCATCTAGGAAGCGGTGGTACTAGTGATGGTTTAGGTTCATTGGACTCATATGGAGGAAGGTGAGTAGGCGAAGGTGGATTTTCATCCTCATTTTCATCATCTGAAGAAGAAACCAAAATATGAATAGAAGAAGGCAAAAACCCCGAAGATGGCTCGCAGGCCGAAGTAGGCACAATCGACGAATTAGGCTCGTAGACCAAGATATTTTCATAAAATTTAACATCTCTTCTAATAATAATTTCATTACAATGTGGATTAAGAAGTATGTAACCTTTGACATCTTCAGACTAACCAACAAATATACACTTCTCACTTTTAGGATGCAATGCTTTCCTTTTCTCATCAAGAATGTGAGCCCATGCTATATTACCAAATACACAGAAGTGACTTACATCAGATTTAATTTTAGTCCATGATTCTTTTGGTGTTATATTTTTAAGATCCTTTGTGGTAGTGCGATTTACTATGTAATTTGCATAGTTGATGTCTTCCACCCAATACTTTAGACTTAATCCCATAGATTGGATCATAAAATTAGCCATTTCTTTTAATGTGTGGTTCTATCTCTCAACAACACCATTTTGTTGTGGTGTATATGGAGCAATGTGTTTCATTTGGATTCCCTGTGTAGTGTAGTAACTTGTAAAATTATTGTTCACATATTCGCCTCCATTATCTGTTCTTAACCTTTGAATTTGATGTCCATATTACTTTGAATTTTAAACTTGTCAAAAACTTCGCTCTTAATTTTTAAGAAGTAAACCCAAGTATGTCTGGAAAAGTAATCAATGAAATTTAGGAAATAATTGCACCCGGAAAAACAAGGAGAATAAAGTGGACCACAGAAGTCACTGTGAACAAGTTGCAAAGGGCCCGAGGCATGCCAAGAGGCACCTTTGTCAAAACTGTCACGATGATGTTTTCCGATAACACAACTGGCACAAACATTATTTCTGCATGAAACAAGAGGAAGACCAGTCACGATCTGTTGATTGCATAGTTTCTGCAATGAGCGATAGTTTAGATGACCAAACCGCTCATGCCAAATTTTGCTCAAGTCATCACTATGAGTAACAAAAACTGATGGAAAAGATGATGCCCCAAAGTTGTCAAACCTCTACAACCTGTTAATATCATCAACAATTATATTTGGAAGAACACATTGAGGATCTTTAAGATCCTTGATTACAACTTGGCGAGATGAAAACTCTACGATTTTTCCTTCACCTGAATGAGTGATTTGATATACTAATAGAAGGTTACAGGAAAGACTTGGAACACATAATACATTATTGAAATGACCATTATCTACCTAAATTGTTCTATATCCTACAACACTAAGAGATCTATCATCACCAACAAATATTTTCTTGGTGTTACATTCATTTAGACTGGAAAATACTTCTTTCTCCTTAGCCATATGATAAGATTCTTCAGAGTCAATAAGCCACTCATAATAAGAAGAAGTAGAAGTTGCAATGAAGGAGAAACCTGAAGCAAAAAATGCATGTCCATGAGAAGAAGAAGAAGAATAATTAGAATCAATATTGATGTTGTTCTTCTTCATCGCTTCTTCTAAAGATGCCATTCTCTTGAAACATTTTGACTCATCATGACCATCTTTCCCACAAAAGTTGCAATTTTTGGCAGTCTTCTTATTTTTAGATTTTCTCATTTTTCACCATTAGGAGCTGAAGTTGTCTGAGTGGGTTTGGGACCCTTGTTTTGCTTATTGTTGTGGCGAGGATGTTGCTTATTGGGACGCTCTCCAAGGTTTTCTTCAACAACAACAACAACACCAACAACACCAACAATAGTCCTTCTTCTAAAAATACAATATGTTTTGCTAGCTCACTTGGTTAAAAGTTGCCTTATTAAGTAAGAGGTCTTGAGTTCAAGTCTCTTTTTTGTTACTTTTTTTGAAAAAGTTCATGCATCCATTATAAAGTGTATTTAATTTCAAGTATAAAAGTGAATCACTATAAACAGATTTAATTTTTTATTTTAAAGTTATTTATTTTGCATGCAACTTTCTTTTATAAAGTAACTTCATTATAAAAGTAACTCACTTTTATAAAGTCACTTTTACAATGACGTTACTTTATAAAAGAAGGTTGCATGAAAAATAAATAACTTTAAAACAAAATATTAAAGCTACTTATAGTGATTCACTTTTATACTTGATGTGAAATAAAATTTACAATGGATGCATAAACTTTTTCAAAAAAAGTAACAAAAAAAAGACTTGAACTCAAGACCTCTTACTTAATAAGGCAACTTTTAACCAAGTGAGCTATCAAAACATATTGTATTCTTTAGAAGGAGGTTTGGGAGTGTTGTTGTTGTTGTGGAAGATGGCCTTGGAGAGCGTTCCCATAAAAAAATATGTTCACGGATGGAAACATTTTCACTTCTAGATGACAACAAGGGTTAGATCTCAGTTAGCTTACCCGAAAAATGCACATTTTCCTATTTGTTTCTGATTTGTCGAGATCGCACAGGGCATGGGTAAAAGAGAATTTTAGATCTTAAAGATTAGCAACACAGAAACAAACAATATAAAACTGAAATAAAACCAAAATAATACTCTGCAAAAATTTTAAAATGGCGTATTCAGGCTTTATACCTCCAGATCTTACTGAAATGGTCGTATCTTGGGAAAAAATAAACCTTTTCGAGTGAAACGAAATCTTTTCCTAACTGAAATGAGTTCTCTGGATGCAATAGAGTAGTCCTATCAACCCAAAAATGTATATAAATGGGAGAAAACAGAGATGAGGCAACTTGGCTTCACGTTCTCGATCTACAACAGGAGCGGGTCTTCAAACATGCTCTGATACCATGTTCAGAAACACAAGTATTCTAATAGAGGATGAACATATTTATTAAACACTCACACAACCATATCAAATATCAACACACCGATTCTTTGACATGGTAAAATCCCTACGGGGAAACATCCATGTCCCTAGCCAACACGACCACTTGGAGGAGTTTATTAATGCAAACGAAAAATATTACAGAGAGATATTACAAGAGTGTTTATCAAAATCGATCATCGGAAAATGACTCTCCATTCTCTTTAAATAGAGATCATCGACCAATCGGGTGTTAAGACACAGATCAATGTAGCCATTAAGATAGAGGAGAATATGAACCATCAGATCACTCTATGTTGGGAACATATTGTGACCGTTGGATTTCCTAACTACAAATGGATACTAATGCATACTAAAGAAACACAATAAGAAACACACTTTTACCTAACAACACATTAGATAAAGTAGATCTTAACTAACTCCCAAGTGTCTAAATATCCTAACAGTGGAGAGGCTCCTAGGCTTGTAGCACCTCCAAATATCCTATATTATGACATGCAGGGGCCATACTACCACCTTAATCTAGTGATTGAAACCATGATAGAAATGACACACTTCTCAAGAAAGGATCTTACTACCACCTCAATTGGTGATCGCCACCACAATAGTAGTGGTGTCCTACAATTTGGGCCCAAAGGAAAATACTACAAGTATCTATGCAGACTGAGCTTTAGTACCACCTCATGTTGTAGGTACACTCCATCCCCTTAGTCCACACAGAGCCAATTTTCATAGACACAATTTTTCCCAACTGAAAAATATCATAGCACAAGTGCATCAACAATAATAAGTTCCCTGGAACCAATTCCTTGTAAGACAACCCTCAACAATAACGTAAAAACTAATTTAATAATTCCAAATCAATTAACAATTTTCCAATATTTGTCTCTTGGGGTTCCCCCCTACTCATTCAAGGGTGGATTTGAGCTTGAAGGTGAATTTACAAGTCATGTCCAAAACAATGTAAAAGTGAAATACAAGCCTTTCTGTTTCTACCCATTTACCCACATTGACTTTGGAGGTCATTTTCACCATTTTCCCCTTCCCAAGGCTTTTGCTAACTCTAGGATAGGACATGATAGCATAGTCATCATCATTCAAACATGATCCCTTCCCCTAGGTACATTTCCCCTTCACTATTTCACATGAATTAGATTGGTCCAAATAACATATCCATGTATATCCATATATAGAAACATCATCATAATAAATCTTATAATTCAACAACCATATCATAACATCCAAGTAAGTCATATCACTGATGAGTCAAAGAATCACAAAAATATTCAAGAAACATACTGGAATCCTAAGGGATCCTTAAATATGCCACCATTGAAGTGTTGGACCAAGTTATTCTAGGTAACTGTTGAGCACTCAACACACCCTAACAAGCCTTTATCATTTTTTTTACTTTTTGGGTACCACTTGATCTTCTGCCCTGTCTGATTCAATTTTGTTTTAGGAAATGTTTTGTCTGTTGCTTATTTTCATGACTCTCATCTCCTATTCAGGTTTTCTTGAACTTATGAAACCCCATGACTAAAAATACCTTAACACCTGAATAAAGAATCAACAACCAAACACTTCACCCAACGCGCTCAGTTTTGGCATCGAAAGGAATTCAAAGAAAAAAAAGGAACCACTCGAAAAACCAAAGTCGTCGAGCGTTGATATCCATCGGCATCGGAAATAGGAAGTTTTGGTTTGTCTTAGTTTTTTCGCATAAAGATATCACCGATAGTCGATTCCCCTTAAGCATCGGTAAAATATGGGGAGGACAAACATTAATAAAGAACAAAAAGATATCGTCGATAGCCGATGCCTGGTGCACTTTATCGAAACCGGGGAAAATCCGGAAGGATCACAAAAAACATTTTGACCATGATAAAAGTTATCCCCGATTGTCGATCCTCGATGCGTTTTGGCATCGATACTTTTTCAAGGGATCCGATCCGAAAGCGCTTTGATAGGTTTATCGCCGTTCGCCAATCCTGGACACTTTTTCGGCATCGACAAGCTAAGGTTTGTTTTAGAACGAATAAATTAAGGAAATTCTTGACTCCGATTAATACAAGTGAATTAAGTCACTAGTCTCCAATGACATGTGTCTTTGCTAGGTAAGAGGGTCATACGGTCTAGTTCTATCCCGAGTTATTCTTCGTTCCCTAGGTCCGAGTCACACCTCCGAGTTAACTTTGCCCCGTCAGCATTGTACAGTAATATCGATCGGTGTCTTAGCTTTTTGCAGGAGGATATCAACGAAAACATTCATAGCACAACCCCGATCCCCGATCCACCCATTGAAAGATAGACACGACGTGACGTTTTAGCATTAGATACGATTAGATTTTGAGAATTTAAGGAGCTAATTAATACCCTATCGTGCATTAGTTGCTACCTCGTGCGCCAATCAAAACAATCGTTTAAAATCACTGATAGACCACATCACCACCCGTGCCTCTGTCGTCAACCCACGATGAATTTAAGTTCTAGAGATTCAACGATAAATTTATTGAAAATTCACTCATAATCCAAATTGAATGGTTGATGTGACATGGTAAGATCTTTCCTGTTTAAAATATCTTGAGACGTTGTGAACGAAATCATTATGTACGTAAGAGAATTCCAGAGCATCTGAAGGATCAAGACGTGCAACGCGAAGGCTGTATTGACCCCGTGATTATCAAAATAACCAGGTTTTAACAAGCTTCATAGGTATGTATCCGAGTCTGTAAAGTTTACATGGCTATGATTTATATGTGTCTATCTGGTTTTTACAAAGTCTCTTAAATTTTGCTTAAGTTGCAGGAACAATGCCGCCAAGAAATACAACCACCAGACGCTTGTCGAGAGCACCAAAGCTAAAATAATGAGAGACATGTGAAGGCTCTTCTCCAGGGATCGTGAGGCAATTGGAATATGTCCCTAGGCCAGAGCCTGTCGTCAAGACAACAATGAAGAAAGTTTTCATCTAGCCTCCAGCCTTTAGTGATACTGAGGCAAGCACCGGGTCCAATATGGCGCTCCCACAGTGGGGGGATCTCTTTAATAGGATCAACCGAGAAGAATACCCAGAATATGTCCCACACAGTGATACAGATGTAAGGGCACTCGACGACCAGGTGTTCTAAAAAATCTAATGGTTGTATCTACATAGGGTGGCAAGCAAAATCCCCATTTTCCCCTGCATAGAGGTCCTGAAATGGTTCATCGACCACACAGACGCACAAAAGTGTTTAATCAATGATGATAATGGCGGGTGTGTCAGATTTTTCCTCTTGGTGGAAGTTCAAAAGTATTACAAAATCAGAGACCCGGAGGAGTGGCTAAACACAAACTTCGTGGTGAAGTTCTATGAACACCACGACACCAGCCGAGTGATGGCCTCATGGTGGATGGAGGACAAGAAATTTACCAAACGGAGCACTGGATGAAATTGTATGATTAACTTGAGGGAGCCATATGTCTATTTGATGGCTCTCATTTGTCGGTTATACAGAGAGAAAGATTGCTCAATTTTTTCGGAGGCATGGATGCCTTTGGCATACACAATTGCGATCATCGGGTGCAACTTCAACTGGGGAGCAATAATATTAAAGCAACTAAGAATTTGTGTGCAGCAGGCTCAGACGTTGAAGGAAGGGGAAGCACCAACTTTACATGGATTCATACCTGCTCGATGTCATGTGGGCTAGGAACGTATTCATCGACATGAAACTGAGTTGGCATGTTCCAGAGATCCTGGTCCATGTCTACTTCAATGTGATATGGGAAAAAATGTATAAGAATCCTTACTCTCTCATCTGCGATGAATTCATCTCTTGAATTTATTTTAATCTTTTTAATAAGGAATGCCCAAGGCTATCGGCGATAGCCAAGAAAATGATATCCAAGGTAGGCCATTGGTATTTAGACGAGCGTGCCACCTACATCAGGTTGTTTGTGGCCACCGAAGCACTACGTCTCCTACCAGGTCATGTCCCAGACTGAATCGTCGTAGGAGAAATATGTTATCATACCATCTTTCAAGGTGTTATAACCCTAAATTGCACCACACATGCTTAGTTGGCATCAGGCCAACTCATATCCCTTCTTTGCCAAAAAATACTGAACAACTCTTCTAAAAACTCCATTTTTAAAAGTACACGCTAGCTGGCCCACTATAGCCTACGTGTATATAAAAGCCCACTCTAGTAGGCCCACTACATCCCGCGTGTACCTTTATAATCACGAAAAAAAAGAAAGTTGTCGATGGGACAAAAATCTATGGATCAGTGAACTGAAACTCCCGGCCATGCATGGTCGAGGGTTCATCCAAAACCCTAGCTCCTTCTAGCCTATAAAAGAAGGGGTAGGGGTACCATTTGGAGGAGGAAACAATATAGCGAAGAAACTCAGCCCATTTACAGAATCCATTGTCCCAACCCTTTAGCCTTTCCTCATGCCAAAGGAGATTTAACGCAAAGAAGTTGGAAGACAGAAGAGGAGGAGCCCAGGATCAAGATCAAGGAGCAGTGGCCGGTCTCGACTTTGATTGTAAGTTGATTCATTTTTCAAGTAATAAAGAATACTTTTCCCATCCCAATGCATGAGTTATCTATGGTTTGGTTAATTTATGCTTAATTTCTAACCCTTTAGTAGAGAAGTAGCATGCATGCATAGTTGTTATATGTCTTGATTGCAGGTCATCTGTGGAAGGAGCAACGCAAGCAAGTGGTCATAGCGCAACAGAGGATCTACATCAAATGTTGATAACCAGGTTAGTAGTCCTTTTCTATGTATGTATTGTGAAAGAGGGGTTTAAGTTTTGGGTTGTAGGTTAAAAAGTAATTTCTTTACGGTCAAAATCTACATGCAAGTCTGACCCTAGTTTGCTAGTCCGTAGGGTATTTTTCCCAACAACAGAATTGGCGACCATACTGGGGACAATACTCTTTAGGGTTTCTGGATTTCTTTAAAGTTTTTGGGTAGTTTAAAAGATTAGATTTTCTATTTTTATTTGCTTGTCTGTTTTCTATTAGGT
>SNQJ01S0085850.1:0-18022 GCA_010110895.2 Picea sitchensis | reverse complement strand
TTGTCGGTATTTTCCCTTTGTTGCTTTATTAGCACTTAAATAAAAAATAAAAAAATCTCTTTTCATTTTCTTCTTTGTTTGAAGAGTATGTTTCTGCATCACTAGCTAGGGAGAAGTCTTTTGTTTCATAAGTTTTTGCAGTGCATTTATAGCATAAGTAGCTCGTAGTCGAGTGAAATTCCTTTATGTTTGTTGCATAAAATCTTAGAAAAATTGAAAAGAAAAAGAAATCTTTCTTTGTGAAAAGTTGCTGAAAATTTTGCATTTAGAAAAAGTCTTTTGTTTCCAGCTTTTTTCATTCATTTTTTCTTTTGTCTTTATACACCATCAGTTTCACCTCCATACCCCTTGACGTAAGAAAAATCCTTAAAAGCAATGATAATTTAAAATCTATTAGACTTTTTGTTTGTATGGTTCACAAACTAGTTCAGGACTAGGGCTTTGGATTAGGTTGGAGAGGAAACTCTCCAAGGCCATTCAAAACCAAACATTAGAGTCTGTGATAGGGAGTGTAGAAGTCTAGCTTTGTGAAATTTATCCAGGACCCCCCTCTAACACAGGGGATAAACAAGAGGTCGCGTGCGGAAAGGTAGCGAAGATAACCCCTCCAAAGCTGGACCAATCCTAGTGGAGAACACATATCGAGGGCTTGTTTTGGGATTCCGTCGTTTGCATTTTAAACGGGGCTTCGTGGGTCTCGAATCCGTTCGAGGTCCTCAGTTGTCTTCCAGACCATTTTCTCTCGATACCCTTGACAGGTTTCGGGCTTGATACCCTGCTCATTGTGGTCTACCCAACTTTCGACTGTACCCGCCTGGTGATTGTTCGCGTGCTGGAAACCTAGTTGAAAATCTTTTTAGGGACATACACATGTGACTGCGGGGGTATACCACGGTACCTAGGACAGACATCGGGCCACGCTTTGCAGAGTATAACCAGAGGGTGTTTCCGTGTTCGAGTTTCACTTGCACCGGTAAGTTTCTCTAGTGTTGGTTGTTGTAACTGTTCTTCCAACTAGTTTAGTGATTGCTTGTCTTATCTCTTAGGGGATTATTTTTAGTGTGTGTTACTTTTTGAACATGTAGAATGCCTTAGCGTGTCTTGGATCTTCTCACACAGTGGAGGATCCTGATCTATGCCGGTCACGAAGGCTTCTGGGCCTGCCGTCGGTTATACTAGAGCCACCCCCGCTACCATTGAGGCGGAAGCTAGATCAACAAGGGTCTTTCGAAGCGATCGGGTTACAAACCATTGTGCCCGAACAACTCCCAGAGGAATCAACCTCCAATCTTGGCTCAGTTGAAACCCCAACCACTGATACCTGGCCACCGATTATTGTACCAATCCAATTTTATGAAACCCTGTCAGTGCCTCACACAGCTATGGAAACAAATGTTGTTACTTCTTCTGGGAATCCTTCAATTCCCACCACAGTTTCTACCACAGGAGAAGCATATCCTAACTTGCCATCGTCGGTCCGAGTCACCATGGTCTTGGCTACAACTACGTCGCACAGTGGACCGACCCCTTCTATGGTGGCGGCCACAACCCCCTTCACACCTAGTGCGACAGGCCCTCCGTTCTCATATGGTATGCCTAGTTCGGGTACAAGTCCTTCACTCACTTACTCCACTTTACAGACTTTGGGTCTGGGGGCAGGGAGATCTAACGCTCCTCTGCAAGGTCAACTTGGGGGCACTCCTGTCCCTTTTAACTCTTTTCCTTATGTCGGAGGTCATATCCCTCCTTCGTCCCCTTCACTTGGCGGTCCACATCAGTAGTCCGTCAGGCCGCCTTCACACACTAGTTTATTTGGAGCCGGGAGTCAAGGAACACATGCGCATAGTATGCCGGTAGGTTCGTCACTGTTTGTTTGGAACAGGACGTTTGGTAACAACACTTTCTCATCCTCCTCTTTCCCGTCTGGGGGCAATCCTATTTTTGGACAGTCTACTCCTACGCAGGGTACTACTCCTGCGCAGTGGGCACATATAACAAGACCTTGGAACTCAGGACAAGGATCCATTCCCTCCTCTGGAATGTTGTTCTGGGGTAATTCTTTCCACAGTCAATGGAACTCTTGACAGACTTCTATGCCTCTCCCATCAGGACCGGCATGGGGTAATCCTTCCCAAAGTCCTTCAAACACAATGCATGCCCAACATCCTATGTCCTTTATGGGAAATCATTCAATGATGTCTTTACAGATGCAAAATCCTTACACTGGTCAGGGCCATGGTTTCTACCAGAATCCAGGCCAGCAGCCAAATTTTTCCTGGCAACCTGGTGCCAGTGAAACTCAAGGACCCTTTTTCCCGGGTTATCAGTAGCAACCCAAACTAGCATTCCTGGCGACGTTACACTTGCCAGATTTGACAAGGTTGTTAAATGATCCTATTTTTCACGATCCACGTTGGCCTCCTATGCCAACGAAGTTTCCTTTAGACATTCCAAAGTTCGAGGCCAAGCCTAATGAAGATCTAGGTGATCATGTGACTACCTTCCACCTTTGGTGTTCATCTAACTCATTGAAAGATGACTTCGTACAATTGTGTTTGTTTCAACACACTCTTATTGAGAGTGCCGCGAAATGGTATATTGAGCTCCATCGCTCACGATACTCTTTTTTTGGCGAACTGGCGATGGCCTTCCTTAACCATTTCCAGTTACCTGTGAGATACGATGCTGGCATAGAGTTGCTGGCCAATTTCGAACAGACAACAGTGGACCATATCTCTGATCATATCTGAGAATGGAGATGTTGGAAGAGTCTAATCAAAGTACCAGTCCCACCAACATTCCTGCTTGAGTGGTTCCTTAAGTCTTTGGTCCCATAGTTATCCAAAGACGTCGCGACTTCTGAAGTTTTCTCCGAAGAAGATGCCATCATGAGGGCTCAACAGTTTGAGCTCATCTATTCTCAGTTTGGTTTATTATATAACATCCTGTCGGATGCAACATGATCAATACTGGATAAAACTAGATAGAGAGCTAGACCACATGTTGATGGTATTGTTGGTTCAACACAAACCAAGCCCGCTGAGAAATTGACAAAACAATTGCAATAGTTATCTATCCAACACTCAACGGCCAGCCAGACTACTTCTTTCGCTGCTCCTCCCACCCAAACGTCGGAAGTACACTCCGTGCAGTCGACTAACCCAAGGCCACCTAACAGCCTGAAGGGAAGAAAAAATAATGAAAGAAGGGTAAGGGGGGTAAAAAACCCACTGATAATGCTGGTGGGGACAATACAGAAAAACGGAAGGCGAGGTATCCATGCAACTTGTGCGCGGAGGACCACCCGACCCATCTTTGTCCTCAACTTGCAGAGGCCCAGAAGTTTGTCACACAGCAACAACAGGCAGTGTTGACTAATCCATTTCAACATGGGCAAAATCTAACTCAAGCCTCTGTAAGAACGAAAGGGGGCAGTCAAGGACCCCCTCCGTCTTCGAACAACCCCACGAATGTATATATTGTGAAAGGTGATTCTTTTCTATCAACTAGAGCACATGCCTATAGTCAACCAAGCACTTCTGAGAAGGGTAAAGAAGCTAATCTCCCATCTCTTCCTCTACAGATCGAGAAGACGTTGGGAGAAACAATGACATGCATTCCAAAGGGTGCATTCAAAAAAGATTCTCACAACCCAAACGCAAGGGCCACCCAGAATTACTCTATGGTGGAGGATTTATCACAAACCCCTTGTGCAATGTCTGCTTTGGAGGTCCTCCAAAGCTGCCCTGCTCAGAGGAAAGCCTTGTTAACCTCTTTGGGCTTACTGAGACTTGTAATTTGGGTACCATCATGTTAGATACAACCGACTTAAAACCTCGTCTGCCTTACCACGTAGCGTTTTAGATAGTAGTGGCTCATCCCACGAAAACTTTTACACGGAATATCTTCGGCACGATGGTCGACGAGGGTGCCTCGACATGCGTTATGTCGTTAGCATGTTGAAATACCATTGGCCATCCCGCTTTGTCTCCATCACCTACTCTCCTCACTGCGTTCGACGATCGTTCTTTCCGACCACATGGCATCGTTCCTTCTTTCCTTATGTAGTTAGGAGGGAAGACCGTGTGTGTCGAAGTAGAGGTAGTCAATTATCCCCTCGACTATAATCTCTTGTTAGGATGGAGTTGGACTTATGCTATGCAAGATGTGGTTTCTACAGTTTTCTGAGTCTTGTTGTTTCCACACAAGGGTCGGATAGTGACCATCGATCAATTGTCCTTCTCTCGACCTAACCCAACTTTGGGGGCATCCACGGTCCCCATGATTGATAATCCTCAACCAGGTGTCGTTAACGTAGGATTTGGTTTGTGCCCATCCTTGATGGGTACCTTTGATTACCCACCTCCTCACGATGATGTCAAGTTTATATCTAATCACCATAAGGTTGAGATTTTTCAAGTTTCATCGTTTCGCACGACTTACTTTGAGGATCCTTGGATTCTTCCTTCCCCATTAGCCACGATGGATGAGACAGGGCACCCCGGCATGTCCATTCCCTTGTCGACCTCTGAAGTAGCGTACTCTTTAGTCCAGCAAGATTCAGCTAACCCTGATCCGACTCCCGCACAAGAGTTAGATCCACTTCTAGAGCCTATTTGGGCTTAGGGTTCTCTCGCTACAGTCGATTCGTTAGACTTAGTCTTGCCTTCTGACGAAGCAGTAATCGAAGCAATGACTAGTTTGAACAAACCTTGGGAAGATCTTCATCACATATCATATTTTCTCCCAACTTTAAGTCGAATTGAAGCAGGAGAATTCACCGTGACTATGACTGGAGATAGGTCTTGTCATATTAATCCCTTAGCTACACACAAGATCCATGTTGAGGGAAATATGGAAACCATTACTGAAACGATACCTATCAATATCTCCAGAACCCCTGGCGTCATAGACAATGTTTTCGTCGGAGCATACAACTCCCCCGAGGAGATGCCAGGGATCGACCCACAAAGAGTCTATCGTGAGCTAACTTTGTTGTTTTTCAAGCTCGCCTTGATATCTGAAAGCAACATCCGACGAGACTGCATTTATGCTTTTCGATCTCGTCTGGATTAACTGAGAAAAGTAACCATTATGGAGTCTTCTTTAAGCCCTTTTCAAACTCCTTAAAGATGAAAAGATTGCCGAGTGATCTTGTTTCTTCACACTCGTTAAATTGGTCCAGAAGAACGTTCCTTAAACGGGTCTTCTTTTAAGCCATTTTCAGACCCTTTAAACATGAAAAGATTACCGAGCGATCTTGTGGCCTTTCACGCTCGTTAAACTGAAATTTGAAGTCACATCTATCCGACAGTAGTTTACCCCTTTTTCGGTCCAGACAGTCAACTGTACGAACAAAGGTATACTCTATAGAACTTCCGTTCTTTAGAAGAGTACTCTCAGGTATAATTTTATTCCTTTTTCGGGCCTGAAGGACTAAATTTACGAAAAAGAAACCCCCCCAGAGCCCATAGTTAAGCTCTTTTCAGACTCCCTAAAATTGAAAAGATCGTCGAGTGACCTTAGTCTTTCACACTCATTAAATTGGTCCAGACAGATATTCCTGACAGAGTCCATAGTTAAGATTTTTTCATACTCCTTAAAAGTGAAAAAATAGCTGAGTGATCTTGTCCTTGTCACACTCGTTAAAATGGTTTTGAATTGACATCTAATCGGTGCTAGTTTATCCCCTTTTCGAACGGACTAGACTATTGTCGAAAAAGGTACCCCAGCGGAGTCTCCTTTTATGCTTTTCAGACTCTCTAAATATGAAAAACCACCGAGCTTACCT
Organism: Picea sitchensis; assembly: GCA_010110895.2. Classification (NCBI taxonomy): domain Eukaryota; kingdom Viridiplantae; phylum Streptophyta; class Pinopsida; order Pinales; family Pinaceae; genus Picea; species Picea sitchensis. Next base: position 12,231 of record SNQJ01S0085850.1, on the reverse strand, counting down.
TCTCTGGGCTCGTTAAACCTACATCGAAGGACGTTACCATTGTGTGTTTTATCAACCACATTTTCATACCTTATCCACCAGCCTTGTGACAGTTTGCTTCTGCGTCTTAACACCTTTGGCCGCCGAAGGATTTTCCCCGAGTATCATTTTACCAGAACATCAGTCTTGTCCTTGTGCCTTGAGCTTGTATGCTTGCAGTACTCGTTCCTCCATTGTAACGTAATATCCCTTTATTCTTTTTCCAACATTACCAAAAAGAACAAAAAAATCAAATATACCCCAAAAAGAGGATGGGAAAAGTATTTTCTTTATTGGCAGCATAATGAGTCACCCTTGGATAAAGCACATCTGTCCATTTGATCATCAGACTATGGGATGTAGTACAACCTTAGGAATATTTTCTCGCTATATAGATTTGTTTCCTCCACCGTTTGGTTACTCTTCCAAACATATGGAGAGTTTTCATTGCCTCCTGCTTCGTAGACTTATGATTAACATATATGTTGCCTGAGTCTTATCACTTGTCACGTTGTTGTCCAAGGGAGGTTTGTCACTAAGCCTAAGTTGGCCCCTCTGCAATATGTCTGTTGTCCACATACCCGGCCATCCTAAACATCCAATCAAGTCCTTGTTCAAAATCACTGAAGTCTTCAGTCCGATCATCAAGATTATCAAGTCCATAACCGACGAGCCATCGAAGACCTATGGGTAGTGTAGTTGTACACTCATGTTACACTCCTACCTGAGTTTTAGAAGATTTTGAAGTTGTTTCTTGAGCTCTGAAGTCCATCCATCAGGCCGAATCAACTTCTGGAAGATGGATACTCTATATGTATATCTTTCTGATTTCGAGATGTAGCTCCGGTGTGTATTATTCGCGGCTACTCTTTATAGTTATTTGACATGGATCTACAGTGTATTTGATTGGTAGCCATGGTTCTATTTTATCCCGAGCATGGATATGCCTGCCTCGGTGAGACATTTTTTATTTTGCAGATGACACCTCCTGGTTCCTGATCCTTGGGCTCAATCGTTCGGCACATCAGTAAAGATTGGTAATGTATTTCAGCCATCAGATTCTCTTCTGACCTCACACATTAGGGGGCATCTGTTATAACCCTAAATTTCACCACACATGCTTACCTGGCATCGGGCCAACTCATATCCCTTCTTTGCCAAAAACTACTGAACAACTCTTCTAAAAACTCCATTTTTAAAATTACACGCTAGCTGGCCCACTACAGCCCGCATGTATATAAAATTCCACGCTAGCAGGCCCACTACAGCCCATGTGTACCTTCAGAATCACGAAAAAAAGGAAAGTTCCCGACGGGACAAAAAGATATGGGTAAGTTAACTGAAACTCCCGACCATGCATGGCTGAGGGTTCGTCCAAAACCCTAGCTCATTCTAGCCTATAAAAGAAGGGGTAGGGGTACCATTTGGAGGAGGAAAAAATATAGCGAAGAAACTCTGCCCATTTATAGAATCCATTGTCCCAACCCTTTAGCCTTTCCTCATGCCAAAGGAGATTTAACACAAAGCAGTTGGAGGATAGAAGAGGAGGAGTCCAGGATCAGGATCAAGGAGTGGTGGCCGGTCTCGACTTTGATTGTAAGTTGATTCATTTTTCAAGTAATAAAGAATACTTTTCCCATCCCAATGCATGAGTTATCTATGGTTTGGTTAATTTATGCTTAATTTCTAACCCTTTAGTAGAGAAGTAGCATGCATGCATAGTTGTTATATGTCTTGATTGCAGGTCATCTATGGAAGGAGCAGCACAAGCAAGTGGTCATATCACAACGAAGGATCTACATCAAACACCGGTAACCAGGTTAGTAGTCCTTTTCTATGTATGTATTGTGAAAGAGGGGTTTAAGTTTTGGGTTGTAGGTTAAAAAGTAATTTCTTTACGGTCAAAATCTACACGCAAGTCTGACCCTAGTTTGCTAGTCCGTAGGGTATTTTTCCCAACAACACAAGGCTACAATGCCACCTTGGTCAAGGACAAGAAACAAGATTTCATACCCTATGGTTTCCATGTAGGTTTCTATTTGGTAAAGGATACTTCTCAAGCCAAACAAGAAGGGTTGAGCCAACTCAAATTCATATTCTCGATGGGCCGATTCTGCAAGCACGATCCAAAGGGCATGGTCCTTCAACATGCTTCAAAGGTGTCATCCTACTGGCCGTATGCTCATGATAAGTTCGAAGACGAAGTCTTCACAGAAAATGCCCAAGACTGGGATGAGGTGGTGCAAAGGATGGCCAAACCAAAAATGAATAGGTTCAAGGCCATGAGCATGGATGAATAGGTGATGAAAATAGATCATTCAGCTCAATAGGTCCTCAGAGCTAGGGAAGAAATCATAGCGACAGAGGCAATAGAGGTGCAGAAAATGGGTTTGTCTATGACACCAGAGGCACAGGAAAGGGGATTGCTCCTAATGGAACAGGAACAAAGAGTAATTGATCAGTTGCAGAATGACACAAAACTCATAGAAATGAAAAGGGTCCCTTCCGACAACCCAATCGAAAGTCGAGTAGGTCCAAGTGACCCAGATCCAATACAAATTGAAGAGAGCACCGGGATAGATAACCCTGAAGTTTCAATGCCAGAGGCTGGATCACTTGGGGAAGTTTCAGCTGAGATAGAGATAGCGAGGACATCAGGGAGAGCAAGTGCATCAAACCCCTTACACAACCTAATAACGATCTATTATGATGAGGAGAGTTCAGAGGTTTCCTTGGTGACTCCAATATAGATCACAGAGGAAAAGGAACCTAACAACGCATCTTCCCCAGCTCCCGATGCTCAAATTAAAATACTTCCACAAAGTGAACAAGAGGTCGAAATTTCCTTAGAAACTGAGCTACTCGATGTACCAGAGACCCAAGTGGATAGCCCAAAGGAAGAGCTAGGGTCAGGCGAACAAGAAGAGGAAGTTACACATTAGGAAACTGACATACCAACAATCGATTATCAAGTAAGTATTGAGCATGCCCCTTATGCATCAATTTCAGTCGGTACTTTACCTCCTGATGAGCAACAACCAGAGGATGAACTTTTGGAACATGAAGAAGAGGTTGAAGAACCCAACCTTGAACAAATTTACACCACCGGGAGCCTAGGAAACATGCTTACCTGGGTAGAGCAACAAATCCCCAAACCCGTGGATGAAGTCACTAATATACAAGCCATATCCTATGACCGAAAGAGGAAATCCATCATGAAGAGAACCACCAAGAAGAGGAGGCTTACTATGGATTTCTCCATCCTCATCACCACAGAGGAGAAATTGATTAGCACAAAGCATGCCAAGATGTCCAAGCTTATCAGTGCAGGGATGGAAATCAAATATGCCACCCTGGATAGAGAGAGGAAGGATGAAGAGGAGTTGGAACATCTACGCTATTTGGCTGAATATTATCAGGACTACACACATGCCACAATTTTCTTGAGAAGCGAATTCCAGGATGCTTACAATAAATTTACAAATGAGCGACACCTTTTCACTGTAGGGATAGTAGATTTCTAGGAAGACACCCTCATGGAATTGGCGACGTGAAAGGATATGGAAATATTGTATGAGAAATCACACCAAACAATGGAAAGGATCGATTACATCAGCGTGGTTCATCAAGGTCGAGACGCCAAAGAGAATGACATTTGGGTACTAAGGGATAGTAGCATCAACCGCATAAAGAATTCGACCGAATACTGGGTGAAAATGGCCCAAGAACCTCATTAGGAAATCCAAGAGAAATGGGTCGAGTGCAAAAAGAGTTTGACCAAGATCAAATGGGTGATGAGAGACATCGACCTTCCAGAATTCGACACACTTGATGACTTTGTCAACTTGCATGACATAGTCAAACTACATGCCAAACAATACTCATCGTGGGTTGCAGAGATAGAAAAGGTGGCGAACATGGTGCCAAGTCAAGTAAATAATTTCATGTAGCACCCAATCAAGGCTCGGACAATGTTACAATAGTTAAGTGCTAGAATAGTCAAGTATCGCGCACAGGCAGTGGAGATAAAGGAGATATTTTCGGCCCCGATGGACCAACACATATTCCTGTATGCCAACACATGCGAGGATATCTTCATCAAATTGTCGGAGTACGAGAAGAGTAACCCACTCAAGTGAAACCATTTGATGACTCTTAGAAGACTGAGAGATGAAAGTGCCATGTGGTGATGTTTTGTTTTACTTAGCTTGCAATTTTGATAGTTATTTTTAGTTAAATAATATGCTATAAATAAGACGATCAACTTGTTAGAAAGGGTCGATGGTTTTTTGCAAAGACCTTCATTTTTGGATTTGTAAATAACTATTTCGGAGCTACCTTAATTGATAAGTCATGTTTAGGACTAGAGACAAGTTTATGTTCATTTTTCATCAAAAGCATGTGTGATTGGATCTGAAGAAGAATTATTTCTGATTTTATCTCATGAATGGATGTTGTAATGAGTAAGAGCCTCTTAATCTGTTGATAAGTTATCTAACTCAATATTTTTATAGTTCTTGTCTCTAATGATGAAAGGCAAATCATTGTGTCAATGTGTGATCAATGATTAGAGCTAAGGAAACTATTTTTCTTGCCATCATTTATTACATGTATGTTTTCTTCTGATAATTATATCTTAGTCAGTGATTGGAACACCAACAGGTTAACGTATTAGTACTAGGCTTGTCATAGGTTTAAGAATCATTGTCTGCATGCTTGAGCACGAGGTTTATCCCAAGCTCAACCTTCTTCAGTAGTTAAGCATTCCCCCTTTGTTACCCAGCTGGTTTATACCAGAATTTATCTTGTATCGGTCCCACCTATAAGAGAAACTACAAAATGAGAACGTTCAGGATGAAGGAGGAGAATTCACAAGAAGACATCCTGTCAATCACTACATAAATCCCATCGATTAATTGGCTGGATCACAAGATCTGGAGAACCATTCCACCATTAAACGCTACATAGTCTAATTGGGCCTCAGTGGCAGGTTTGGTTCCTACTGTTGATTTAAAAGGGATTTAGGACCCCTCAATAGAACTGGCATTAGAAGGAGGACCTGAAGAATGAATGGCTAATAATAGTTTTCACATAATATTTCACACATCATGTAGATTCAAAACAACCCGCATGCCTAGCTAGTCATTCTCAAGACATCCCACACACACTTAGTACTCCTGAAACACGTAACTCACCCTAGAAAGAGGAAGAAAATATATTCCCTAAAATACCTTACGCTCTTCCTCACGAGGAGTTGAATCAGTTCAGAAGAATCACAAGAGCTTACACCCGACAAATCAAAGAACTTCCCTTAGCTCAGGTACTCCCTTGTAGAAAACAATTAATCAGACTAGTGGTCGATACCCCCGACCAGATTTTCATTCACACAGTAGAAGAATTGATAGATTTCTCCCTCGATGAAATCGAACATCCTCTTAATCTAATCCCTGAAACACCAGTCGGTAACTGCTCTGAGCCCGACGAATTTTCCGACGAGGAAGGGTTTAACTCAGAACACTCAGTTTCGGGGTTGAACGACATGGAAGATAACAATGATCATGATGAATAAAGGGGAAATCCACCTCAGAATAATCAAACTTGGTTTGTCAGAGATGCTTTGGCCATCCCCGGACGAGTACATAACCTGCCCTGACATCCAGAAATGTTTCTCCCTAAATTTGACCCTGAAGCCTCAGGATTGCCTTAAGACCGTATCAAAAAATTCATACTAGCTATCAGACTGATGAATGTCCAACATGAAGATGTAGTATGCAATATTTTTCCCTATACTTTTGAGAATTCGGCCTCCACATGGTATTTTAACTTACCTGTAGGGTCCATAACTAGTTGGACGAAGTTTCAAAAATATTTTCTAGATAAATTTTCAGAAGAAACCACTACAAGAGTTTTGATGACCGATTTGTTCGCTGCCACCATGAGTTCTGAGGAGAAGGTTAAATAATTTAATCAACGGTTCAGCACTATCCTAAACAAATTTCAACCCGAAGATAAACCCACTCAAGAGTTGCAAATTGAAGTATACGTTAATGCTCTCCCAGCTTCTATTTCCATGTTTGTGAAGAGGGCTGCCAAAACAACCTTAGCTGGGAATTTTGAAGAAGCCAAAACAATAGAATTCCAAATGAAGGGATGTAAAGAAATCTAGGTCTCATTAGTTAAGAAGGAAGTTCAACCTCCTCCCAGGAGATGACTCTTATTGACTATACCTTCAGGGAAAAAAATAGAACAAGGTCCCGGAAAGGGAAGTGGAGACATAAAAGACCTACAACGCATGGTTAAGAAGTTATCAAACAAAATCATAGACATGAAAATAAGTGTAGGGGGAGGAAACCAAGGCCAAAGGCCCAATAAACCCTTTTTCAAAAGAAATCCACCATTCAAAGCAATTGAACCTACCCCAACCAACTTAAACATCGACCTGGGAAATGTTGCATCTGACTCTTTCTGTACCTATCACCAAGAGAAACACTCTGAAAGAGACTACCTACAATGGTTGCATGCCATGAATTTGATGGCCAACCAGTTTCTAGATGAGGTTTCCCTAACTAAACAATCAAGTGGCTCAGTTATGAATATTGTTGATCAGGAAGAAGTTGATCCACTAGAAGAAACAACCATGCTAATATGGAACCCTGACCTACCAATGCCTTCCGATGACCTATTTGAGGTTGAAGAACCACCCATAGAGTTCTTGGCTGTGCAAACACAAAGTAGGGGTCAACCTGTCTCAAATGAACTTACTGCGAACCAAAATTTAGGAGGAAAACCAATGCCCGATCACCCAAAGGCACCTTTTCCCCCCCAAAGAAATCCTATAAACATCCATACACGTGAATCGCCCAAGCTAGACTACAAAATAGTAGAAGATTTGAAAAAGTTGAAGGAAAATATATCGGTCATGGACACATGTAGAATCCCTTAGCAAAAGGACTTTCTGTTAGAAACATTGAACTCAATAGAAAATCCTACAACAAGCATTGACCAAGGATAAAATCCAGCTCCCATAGATCTAAGAAATAAACCAACTGTAAACGCTTGCTCTGAATATAATAAGGGAAATAATTTTGTCCCACCGTTCCTTTTGACATTTGAAGTCTTCAACAGAAACCTCCATAACTGTTTGGTTGACTTAGGAGCATCCTCTAATGTTATTCCATTGTCTATATGAAATAAATTAAATGCAGTCCCTCTCAAAAGTTATAAACATGTGATACAACTAGACATAACCCAGGTAAAGGTTATGGGAGAACTCAAAGATGTAATGATCAGGATGGCGACTCACCCGAAATTTGTTCAAGTAATTGACATCATTGTATTAGATATCCTAGAAGCTAATGGATTGCTACTATGTCGAGATTGGTCCAAGAAGTTAAACAAATAATTTAGTACAGACTGGGCTCACCTTTGGCTGCCATTAAAGGGACACACGAATATGATCAGGATCAATAGGGAAATATATCTAAACATATTATCACCGACCTAGAAACCCTTAACGAAACCTCATCGACAGATTTCCCCGTGCTAGGAAATTATTCCCGTGATTTTGATTTCAGTAATTTCTCCCCCCTCTCATATGATGTTCCTCTTACTCAAAACTCTGAAATGAGTTTTCAAGAAAATTTTCCAAAGACGGCAGAGGAAACCCTCTTCTGTCAGGAACCGGTGTTAGAAACCACAAAACAGATAGGAAGAAAGGAGGAAAGTGGTAGAAAAAAGGGAGATGATGGTTTTTGCTCACAAATTTGGACCTTGTACTTTGATAGATATAAATAGAAATAAGGTTCAGGGGCAGGGTGCATCCTCATTGATCCAAAAGATAAACAAAATTTCATGTCCTGTAGACTAGAATTTGAATGCACAAACAACATCGCCGAGTATGAAGCTCTAGTACAAGGGCTAACGAAACCCATAGAATTAAACATCAAAGAATTGAAGGTTTTCAGATATTCTAAAATCATTGTTAGAGAAGCAAGGAACACTATACATTGCAACTCTCCCCAACTGAGGAATTACCAACAGGAAGTGCACGGACTAATAGAACATTTTGATACCTTCAACATTACAACAATCCCCGTAATAAAGAACACTCTTGCTAACTCTCTGGCCACCACTACCTCAAGGTTATTTCCTATAGAATACTATGAAGACTCCCGATTCACTATGGATCTACTATACAAACCATCGATGCCCAAGAATATTTCCAATTGGAAAGTTTTTGGAGGAGATGAACAGATCATAAGATTTTTGACTAATCAAGATAATTTTAAATATCTAGCTATTGACAATGAAATATTTCAGGAGAAATCACTAGGACCCAACCCCCATGTAAGAAGTCCTCATATAGATGAACTGACTAAAAAACCAAGGTCTCACATGATACCTAAAGGGGTTTCCAATTTATAAAACCTTATTGACTTAAGGGAAAGATTCAAATGATCAATGAACGCAAAAATGGGGAGTTCTTGTCCCATGTACGAAACTATAAATCTAGGAACCCCAGAAAACCCCAAGAATGTAAATCTCGGCAAGACAGTATCGAAAAAGGAAAGGAAGGCCTATCTCAAAATTTTCAAAAAATATCAAGATATCTTTGCATGGTCCTACCGAGATCTGAAAACTTATGATACTCACATCATTCAACACATAATCCCATTAAATCCCGGAGTGAAACCCTTCCAACAGAAGCTCCAGAAGTACCACCCATCCCTGGAGCCTCTCATGTGTTAGGAGTTAAAGAAACTACTAGATGCTAATATTATATTCTAGGTTAGACACTCTGCATGGGTAAAAAATTTGGTTCCTCTGAGGAAAAAGTCTGGGGAGATCCGCCTATGTGTAGATTTCAAAAACCTCAACAAAGATTCAGAAAAGGACAACTACCCAGTCCCACCAATGGAGAAAATATTGCAGACCATGTCTGACTCTGAGATTTTCTCTCTGTTGGACGGGTTATCAGGTTACAACCAAGTTCTAGTTTCAGAGGAAGACCGTTTGAAAACTACCTTCTGAACCAAGTGGGGAACCTTTGAATATAAATGCATTCCCTTTAGGTTAATCAATGCAGGGGAAACCTTCCAGAGGGCCATGGATGTAGCGTTTTGGGGACTAATCAACACATGTGTACTAGTCTATTTGGATGACGTAATTGTGTATTCAAAGAACAAAGAAGATCACATCCAACACTTAACCCAGATTTTTGAAAGGTGTAGGAAATACGGTATATCCTTAAACCTTAGAAAAATATCTTTGGTATTGAAGAAGGTAAATTGCTAGGTCATATTATATCTCAAACAATGATTCGCATAGACCCGGAATAGATTAGGGACATAACTCAACTTGCATTATCACACAACAAGAATTCTATGCAATCTTTCTTTGGGAAAATCAATTTTGTGAGGAAATTCACCGTCGATTTCACTGAAATTATCAAACCCTTACAAAACATGATCCGCAAAGATGTTGAATTTAAGTGGGATGATGAATGAAAAATTTCTTTCAACAATATTAAGGTTGCAATATCTCAAGCCCCAGTGTTGCGAAATCCCAAATTTAGAAAATATTTATTCCTCTACACTTTTTCCTCCGACAAATCATTAGTTGCAGTGTTGACTCAGAAGGATGATGAAAACAACGAGGCCACGGTATCATTTATGAGCACTAATATCCAAGGGTCCGAACTAAATTACCTTTCTATAGACAAGCATGCTTATTTAGTATACAAGGCAGTGAAACACTTTAGATCTTACATCCTAAAGAACCATACCAAAGTCATTGTGCCTCACCCCGCAGCCCAATCCCTATTCACTCAACAAAAGATTGGGGAAATAAGAGGAAACTTGATGGAAGTAGTCCAAGAATTTTATCTAGATATAAAACCTTCTAAACTGGTTAAGGGATAAGGATTATGCATACTGGCAGCTGAAGCCCAAGACCAAGTAAATGAAGACCCTGGATGGGAGAATGAATTCGCATTATGGTGTGGTGAAGCTTCATACGTCTCCCCAGGGAAAGAGTCTTGGTATGAGAAACTGACTTATCTCCTGCATCATGGGACTTTCCCTGAAAACCTAAATCCCAGGGAAAGGAGAGCCCTCAGGTTAAAATCAACACAATATTGCCTCATAAATTTGGTGCTCTTCCGTGTTAATTATGATGGGGTACTTTTAAGATGTCTCGAACGGGAAGATGCAAACAAAGTTCTAAAGGAGCTCCATGATGGTCCTGTAGGTGGAAATTTCGCAGGAAACACCACTTCTCACAAAATATTGAGAACTAGCTATTATTGGCCTACTATGTTCAAGGATGCTCACACATATGCTAGAAACTGTAAAACTTGCCAAATAAGTGCGGGGAGGGAAAAGAGAGAAGTTGTCCCACTCCAACCTGTGGTCGTTTCCAGGCCATTTGAGCAATGGGGGATAGATATCATAGGATAAATTACATCGATTTATTCAAAACAACATAGATACATACCGACTGCCATAGACTATTTCATGAAATGGACAAAGGCCATCCCTCTAACTCATGTAAATGAAAAGGTGGTGATCCAATTCATAGAACAACAACTGATTACGAGGATCGGTATGCCTTCCATCCTTGTTTTTGATAATTCCGCTTACTTTTCTTCCACCCTATTAACAGAGTTTTCTCTAGACAAAAGAATCATAATCAGATACTCTACAAACTATTATCCACAGGGGAACGAAGTGGCAAAATCAACCAATAAGAACCTAGTGAGGATATTAAATAAAACAGTTGCAGACAGCCAGAGGAATTGGTACAGTTCACTTCATAATGCCTTATGGGATGATAGAGTAACACCCAAGGAATCTATAGGGAATTCCCCATACTTTCTAGTGTACGGACAAGAAGCCATTCTCCTGAACGGGCTATATCTTCCATCTCTTCAGCTTTCTCAGGATTCTAGAGGATAAACCTCATCAGTTATACAACAAAGAATTGATACCCTCTTCGTGATGGAAGAAGAGAGGGAGAAAGAAAAATATAATTTCATAGCTCATCAACATATAGTTAAAAGGTGGTTTGATAAAAGGTCAAAGAGAAGAACTTTGAAGTAGGAGACTTAGTCCTAAAATGGGACAGAGAAAATGAGCCGAAGGGAAAACATTCGAAGTTTCAGAATATATGGATCGGACCTTTTCAAGTAGCCAATAAAATTGGGGTAGGAACGTATCGGTTGCAGAATCTAAGGCGGGAACTTGACGCCCTCCCGGTGAATAGCCAAGCCCTAAAACAATATTTTTGTTTAAAAAAAATGTGTGTGTGCATTTTCATGATGTTTTGTTTTTAGGTAGGTTGATTGCGGAGTGCCTTTTTTTTTGTTTCTTTCAATAGTACTTATGCGCTTTTGAATATTGTGTTTAGCAAGGCATTGGTCGACCTCAATTCATGTGATATGATGAACTCTGTTCCTGACTCGTCGCTTACATAAAACACAAGAAGTGATGGGAGACTTACGGTTGTTTTAAAGGGGTTTTCTATCTAACCTATGCAGATGAACAACTTTGGAAAAGTGATGAAGTGTCTGCCTAGTGGTCTGGTAAAACCTTAAGGGAAAGGTGGTAAGATGGAAAGGACTAAATGTACCCCAAGATAGAGCTAGCAAAAAATTCACCCTAACCATCTCATTTTGCAAATAAGATATGTCCTCCTCTTCCACTCGCTCAGGGCATTCTTCCAAAATAAAATCAACTATATCAAATGAATGCATAGTAGGACAGGTGATGCAGGAGCATAAGTTCACAGCGCTAGAAGATCTATGGTTGTTGCAAGTCAAAGGCAAATTTTAGAGAGACTGGGTGCTCTTTAATTTTCTTGTTGTATTTAGTTCAAATTGAATAAATGGTCAAAGGATCTCGAATCCTAACAATGTAATAGTTGTAGGAGAAGTTGAGATTACCATCAGAAATTGTAGGATCTGAGTGGATTCGATCCAGACTTTGTGGATCTGAAAACCTACGTTTTGAATTGTATTTAGGCAAACTAAACCAATTGGTAAAGGATGAGAGGGCACGAGAGAGAGTGCACGGATTAGTTGCAGAGGAGAAAATTAGAACTCATTAATAAAAATCCCCATCTATTTTGCAACATTCTTGTATGTGAGAATCCTCTTCATCTGTATATGAATTGTTGGAATATATAAACGACCTGGCAATATTGTCTAAAGACCCT
>SNQJ01S0085848.1:59279-93369 GCA_010110895.2 Picea sitchensis | reverse complement strand
GTCTAGGACTTTTGGCATTCCCGTTTATTGTAAAAGGGCATTCAGAGCCTCATTGTAATCATCTTCTTGCGAATGCGAGTAGCCATCACATCTCTTCTCAGAGATAAGCTGCAACCATTCTAGCAAGTCTTTCACTCTGTATTTTTACAATCTTTGTACATTTCTCTGATTAATAGAAATCATGTATTACTGTATATCTGTGTTTATGGTTGCATCTTTGATACATTTCTATTATATTATTGAATATCTGCAATATCTCTTTGCATTTCTTTATTATATCTCTGCTCTCATTTCGTGCCGAACATAAATCCGGATCAGGCCCACCCCTACCCTTTCGAAGAACAGTGCTACTTTCAGGACCACTCTCTAGCAGTGGACGAAGGGTTTATCTCATCAAACCTCTGGCCGTCAAATTCCAGTGAGTGGGTCAATGTATTTGGAGGGGAAACAACAAATGCAACACAGTTCCAAAACTCTCGCCCTCGTAAGGGAGCCAGCGGAACAAGACACCGAAAACGCAACAAATGCGTAGGTTCCTCCTCCACAAATCAAAACTTCACTCTGGGGGATGACCTAACCTTAGAATAAGTGGCAGAAATGGCAGACAAAGCCATCATTAGGAAAGCTTACGGATGCCAATTTAGCAAAAACTCGCTAAAATTTTGGGCGGCTTCAAACTGGAATCAACTCTATAATCTGCCACCAAAAATCAATTGGCTTTCCAGAGGTTGGTTCATGCTTAATTTCACTGAAAAATCCCAGGCTCATTTGGTCCTACAAAAAAGCTAGTTCATAGACTCCTCCCCTATTCTCCTAAATCTTAGGAACCCCACCTTCGATGCGGACAATGAGAGATTGGACTCCATCCCCATTTGTCTTAGACTACCGGGACTCCCCCCTCATATCTAGAATGAGAAATGCTTCCAAGCCATCGGGAATCATCTGGGAGAATTCATAATTGCAAATATGAGTTTTCTTGATACAGGGGAAATGGCGATAGCAACGATTCTAGTCCTTCTAAATGTAAGAGAAGGATTAAAAGAATTCCTAAACCTAACAGATCTATGGAGAACCAGGGTACAAATCCTCGATTACGAAGGAATACCCTTCCACTGTAGAAGATGTCATGAATATGGTCATATCATCAAAGACTGCAACTGCAGCTCGAGAGAACACAAAAATTGTCAACTAATTGTAGAAAACTAGAGGAGCAATGAGACGCCAATCTCCAAAGACACCGGCTCTCCCACTACGAAATCTTCTATAGGAGGCAACACAAATGAAAAAGAAGCATCAAGGACTGAAGAAGTAGAAGCTCCTCCTCTGCAAGAAGGAATTGGAATGGCATTATTTCCTATTGACAAGGAGCAACAGGCATCAGAAGCAGGCTCAGAGGCCATCCCTCACTTTCTAGTCGACAACTTTCTGGGTATGCACATCTTTATCTCTCGCCCAACATTTGGTTTTTCAAAAGAATTTAACTTTACTATGTTAAATGGAGGTCTTTCCCCCATGCTCCCCACACTCACACTTCTCCCCTCTCCTCCTCCTCTCCCCCTCCTCCCTTCACCCCTCCCCTCTCCTCCCATCCTCCCCTCCATACTCCTACCAGATCCGGAGAACAACACTCTCCTCCACCCTCCACCTGAGGACTCTTCCTCTGAAGAATCAGAATACTCTATTATTAGATACCAACTCCGCAACAGGACTGTCTCCATACCCATTTCAGAACACAAGGGCTTGGGACCAAACCCTGAGATCGATAAAACAAAAAAGGGATGTGGAAGAAACTCCCACTTGTACAAAGCTCAAAGCTCAATCCAGAGCTTTGGTTGATATTGCCTCCGACCAACAAAAATCAATCATTGGGGTGCTTAGAATAGCAAAAACCCTTGGCAGGGTTCCCTTATGAAACTGCTCACCTATAATTGCAAGAGTTTGGCAAGTTCCCCCAAAAAACTTGCACTAAAAAGGTTGGTCCTAAATAACCAACCAGACTTTATCTTCCTACAAGAAACTCTCTTAGACGAAGAAGCTGTGACAAATTTTCTCACCACCCTGCTCCCAGGATGGGCTTTCCTAGGCCAGAGTCCAAAAGGAAGATTGGGGGGCCTAATACTCGGATGGCGAACTAAAAAAGCAAAACTCCAAAATTCATGGGCAATGGATTCTGTCCTGGGAGGAGACTTCCTTTTGGAAGGTTTGGAAAAGAGCTTCACCCTAATTAACGTATATGGACCACACTCATAACAAAATACTTTCTGGGACAACTTGCTCTCAAAAAAACTTCTAAATACTGAAATACTAATCTTGGGAGGTGACCTAAACTTCTCTTTGGGAGAAGCATAAAGTTGGGGTCCAAAGGCCCACCCAGACAGTGAAACTGTGTTTTTCAGACATTCGATAGCCTCAAAAGGACTAATTGATGTGGCTCCACCAAAATTGCTACCCACCTAGAGAAACATGAGGACAGGCAAAGCCAAAGTAGCAAAAAGACTAGATCATTTCTTGATCTATGAATCTTTTGGATCGCTCCCTTTTCAAATTCGTCAATAGATTGGAAGTGGAGGTGAATCAGATCACACTCTTGTTCGGCTCGATTTGGAAGGATCCCCCAACAAACCGGCTGCCCCTTTCAAATTCAATCCCTCCTGGCTAAAAGATGAAAGCTTCCAACAACTTATCAGGATAAACTGGACCCCCATCAAAAAAATAGAGGAAACACCCGGAGGCATCTAGTTTGCGACAAATCTCAAAACATTAAAGAAATTGGTCATCCCCTGGGCAAAAGCAAAGCAGACCTCAGAAGAACAAGAATTACAAAAAATTGAGGAAAACCTCAAACTTTTGCAAGAAGCCCCTGAGACAGCCTTTCTCTCAAACAACGCCCGGGAAACTCTAAAAAAGCTAGAAACAAGAAGAAGAACCTTGCTATTGGAACAAGAGAATTCTTGGAGATTGAAGAGCAGAGCCACTTGGATGGAAAAAGGGGATGAAAACACCAAATTTTTCCAAGCATATGCAAAAGGAAAGAAAGCGGGAAACACAATTTGGAGTCTAAAGGATCAAGAAGGCAAACCATGTGCAACTTTCGATGAATTAGCAAATCTGGGCAAAAACCATTTTTAGTCCCTCTTTAAAGCTGACAGGAACACAAATATTGCAGAAATCATAAAGGTGGCCTTATACCTCCCAAGTTTTGTAACTGACCAAGGGAACCAAGACTTATACGCTAAAGTCACAGAAAAAGAATTATATGAAACCCTACAAAGTTTTCAGAGACACAAAAGTCCAGGCCCTGATGTGTGGACAATCAAAATTTTCAGGGGTTTCTATGATCTGCTCAGCAAGGATCTACTAAAGGTAATTGAAGAATCAAGAACAAATGGCAAAATACATGGACCTTTCAACTCCACTTTTATAGCTCTCATACCAAAGGTAAATGAACCGAAGACCTTTGATGACTACATGCCTATTTCTCTCTACAACTGTATTTACAAAATCATCGCCAAATTTATAGCTCAAAGAATAAAAACCCATACTTTCAAAAGCCATCTCAATGGAACAATTTTTTTTTCTCGAAGGAAGACGAATTCACGAGGCAGTAGGGGTTGTACAAAAAGGCCTACATAGCCTAAAGACCATAATATCAAAAGGAGCAATTCTGAAGATTGACCTTTCAAAGGCTTTTGAGAGGATAAACTGGACTTACATTCGTCTTCTGCTCACCCACATAGGCTTTCATGTCCCCTTCATAAAATGCATAATGGCTTGCATATCCTCAGTTTCCTTCGCAGTACTCATCAATGGGGCAACCTCCCCATTCTTCAAGTCAGAAAGAGGACTGAGACAAGATTGTCCTCTGTCACCTCTCCTCTTCCTTCTTGTAGCAGAAGGCCTAAGTAAAGTCCCCTAGGCAGCATCCAGAGCAGGGACCTTTCAAGGTATCTCAGTTTCAACAAGAATGAAAATCACCCACCTTCTATTTGTGGATGATATTCTCATATTTTGCAATGGGAAAATAGGAGATGTTGAAATGTTGGCTGACATCCTAGCTACTTTTCGCTTAGCCATAGGTATGATAATAAATGAGCAAAAATCTACAATATCCACTTCTAAATTAGATGAAGAAGAAAAGGAAGTTTATCAAAGACTCTTCCCTTTCACTTTGCAAGATATCTCTCAAGGATTAAAATACATGGGCTTTCAACTAAAACCAAATAGCTATAAAAATGAAGATTGGAAATGGTTGATAGAAAAAGTAGAAAAAAGACTAAACAGTTGGAGCTTCAGATGGTTATCAAGAGCGAGCAGACTCACTCTGACAAAATATGTTCTAGAAGCCATCCCAATTTATTGGATGTCATTAGCTTGGATCCCAAAAGGAATCCTAGAAAAGATCAGGAAAATTTGTGCACGATTTATCTGGTCAGGTTCTGGAGAAAAGTACACACAACCTTGGTCAAAATGGGACAACATAGCTTTTCCAAAAGCCCTAGGAGGATGGGGGCTCAAAAATATCTCATTTTCTCAAAGGCCCTAGAAGCAAAATCCTGTTGGAGACTCATCTCAGACACCAACATGTGGACTTATGTTATAGTGCAAAAATATATCACCCTAAACACAATTGAAGACCAGATTAGAAGACCACAAAAATCTCCTTCAACTGTGTAACAACCTGTTTCCCCGAGCTTGTAATTAATCATAAAATAGGATTTCCATGCTGAGGCATGTGGACAATATAAATGTATTATTGTTTGAGTTGCCAATAACTGACTATGGAGGTGAAGCCTTGAAAGTACTAGCCATGATATCACTAGAGGAAGAATTTGAAAACTATATGAGAGGGTTCATTATACCAAATAACCCCAAATTTCCCTTGATGAGGATGACAACCTCCTTCGGATCCCAAGGAGAGAAAATCAGTTAATGAAGAGAGGACCAGTGGTTGAATTATCAACCACCCCCATGAATGGGACCATGGTCTAGCTGCAGAATGTCAGCCCGAAGTACCACAGAGAATTGCAGACCCAAGCTTCCTTATGGAAGAAGGAACGTGATGGGTCATGAACCTTCCAAAAGAAGGAAGGTAAGATAGATACACGGGGGGACAACAAAGAGTAGACAGCAGGTGAGAGCGCGAGCTCGTAAGGGAGATGCGCAGAGCTCTCGAGGGGATAAGGATTAGAAGGCCGCAAGCTTGATGCAAAGAGAGCATCTGATAAATCTCGCCGAGGCCATAACAGAGAGATATATCTGAGAGTTACAGAGAACAGAATCCGAGCAGAAGCTGAACAAAGAAGGAATCCTTGAGAGCTGTGAGAGTTCCCTGGTGATATCATGGCTTGGAAAAGGGGTGGCCAGAGTGGTAAGAATGAATGCCTTTGAGCCTATGGTAGGGTGGAAGGACAAACACCCACAGTCAATTAGTTGGCAACAACCTGTAAAAGATAAGTATTCTCCTACCCTGTGTAATTGAGTTGTAACAATGTATGAATTGGTTATACGGTGAATGTTTTCAGGAATGTGCATTATTTCTTAATGGATATACCGTATCCCTTCTATTTTTTCTTGGTTGTATAATTAGGCAAGTAAGAAATTATATGGTTCAGACATGACTTGTTCTCATAAATGCTTGAGTTCTGTAGTGTCTTAAGCTAGAGTCGCGAACTATGAGTTCGTCGACCTTAGGTATAGTTTCATGTATGCATGTCGACCCCCTAGTCGTTCTGAGTCTCTGGGAGGACGGAGTCTGTTAAGCTTGGGAGAGGTAGTGCAGATGTGCACAGACTCTCTGCGAGGCAAGCAGAGTTCGAGAACCACTTAAGTTCTAGACCTTATGGAGGAGCACAAGAGGTGTGCAAAAAACCCTTCTATGTGTTGATTCCAGGAGAAAGAGTGCAACGCACTTAAATCCTTCATAACTGACGAAGCTCAAGAAGGATAGTGAGGTTCAAGTATTGAAGGGGAATATCTTTTCGTTTAGAAGATGAACAGATGAGATCCGTTCAGGAGGACCCAGGGTCTGTTGCGACCGTTAGATTTGAAGAAGGGGCACCGACGTTAATGCCTTGACTCCTTCATTCTTCGCAAGATCGCACATTGGGTGATTAGCACGTTGGCGCGACTAAAACTCTCAAAACCTGAATTTGCGATGTGATCTGGACTGTTGGATCAAGGAAGGTCATAGATCGTCGATCTGATGCAAGCAGATTACGCAAGAGTATGTGGAAACTCAAAATTCCATAAGAACCAAGCTCAGAAGAGATAAGGGAAAAGTGTGACAGGAGGGCCACCAGAAGTATTCTAAGGAAGCAGAGGGTCGAGTTCCCTTAGAATTGAGTAAGTTTCAGAAGCTCATGAGGGATAGCGTCTTTAGAATGCGAGTGAGACTCAAAACATCGAGCTCACAAAAGAAGAATCAAAGGGTTGAGGTCAAACTCCATTGACAGAAGATCAGGAGGGAGAATACAGTGGTAATAGATTAGTTGCAGAGGAGAAGATCTGCACCGTCAAAATCCACTTCCAGACAGCGAGAAGTGAGCACAGGAAGAAAACAGATCTGAGTCGTAAAAACTGAAGCCTATGGACCAACAGTCGTTGGATCCATAGGAAGGTGCATGAGACAAGTTCTGAAATCATCGGGGCAGTCCATTGTAAGGGACGCGTGGTGAGTGCTCAACATTTCGCTGACTCACAACTTGAAGAAGTCAAAGAGCCATTCGTGAAACACAAACTCGTAAAAAGATCACAGCCATTGGCTATCCCGATATCATCAGAGTCATCCATTTGGAGGGATGCGTGGTGAGAGACCAGCATTTTGTTGACTCGCAAGAGGGAAAGGTCAAAGGCGGAAGCAGCGAGAACTCGTGATATGTGAAATTCCGACGCTCTTGAGAGTTGGGCCCCGGGTCACGGTGAACGGTCACATGAACGGAGGCCAAGGGAGGAACTAGCATTCGTTAAGCTCCTTTCGACATTCGGAAGTCGGGGATTCAAGGTTGGCTCACTCACAAAGTCTCGATATGCGAATTTGCGATGAGATCTGGACCGTTAGATCCAGAGGAGCGGGAACCGTCAGATTTGGGAGCCCTAAAATGTCAACATCTCGGAAGTCATGGATGTGAAGAAATTTGTGACTAGGAGGTCACAAGTCACGAAATTCTGATTTGCAAAAGGAGGATCTCGACCGTTGATCGAGAGGAGGACTATAGACCGTTGATCTATCGTGGAGCAAATATCAGGAAATCAGGTATCGAAAGATCAGAGGTGAGGAGTCTTTTGACTTCGCAAAACACAAAGTCCCGATACAAGAAGGAACGAATCAGATCGTTGGATCAAGGGAGCGTGTGGACCATTGATATGGCGTCGGGGTTTCAAAGATCGGGAGAATGGAGATGAGTCGTATCGGGGATTCCCGAAACACCTTTTGAATTGGCACTTGGTTTTACTATCGTCATAGTTAGAGGGACCTACCGAGAAGAGCTAGCGTCGAGAGAAAATATCGTCGATCGGAACATCTGGGATCGTGAGTTTGGGAAGAAAGGAGTCAGGAGTGACTCGCATACAGAAATACCGAAGTCATGAAATGCGACACACCATTTAGGTTCAGCCTGTGGTCATGGGAATGATCACATGGGTGGAAGGAGCTAACGCCCGACACTCTGGGTTTCCGCAGCAGGGCGAAAGGGAAGGTCGCAGGTGCCCTTAAACCTGCATCAAGAAGCCGAAAGGTTCTGTGTTTAACTATAGAATGAGACCATCAAGGTCCCAAAGAATTGTTTGGATCCAAAATCGGAGATCCTTGACCAGGAGGTCGGACTGGTTCCCTAACCTTCCAAATTAGGAACCATGAATGGAGTTTATGTCCTTTAAGAAAATCAATTTTTTTTTATGCCCCATCGTGGGTGTGTTACAAACTGGCTCAATCATTTGGAAAGCAATGATCTCTTCATTTTTTAGTGGTTGGTGACAACCTTGCGTGCAAGGTGGGTAAAGGCAATCGCCTCAGAATAGGGATTGATCCCTGGCCAGGAAGCGACACCTCCCACATTTTGCTAGAAGACCTTACTAATCAACTCCACAGACAAGGTATCTTCTATCTCTCACATTTAGCCAACCCTCCAACCACAACCTTTTGGAATCAAGGCTGTAAAAATGCAAACCTCCTCAGTTTCGTTGGGCCTCAAGCAACGTCTATGAAAAACTATACAGATGCACTCAGAAGAAGCCACATCAGATTAACTAACAAAGAGGAAAACTAGTTTGGAAGAAAAATCCAACAGGCCTATACACCCCAAAAGAAGGATATATAGCCTTAAACCTCCCTTTACATATTCTTCCCAATTGGTGGTGGAAAATCCTATGGAAGCAAAAGTGCCCACAAAAAGCAAAAATATTCATGTGGGCAGCTCTAAACAATGGAATTCCAACATGGGAAAAATTGAACAAACACAAAATAGAAGGCCCAGGAAGATGCACACTTTGCAAAAATCCAAATGAAACATCCCCTCATTTAATTCTCACCTATCCCTTCACAGTTAAAGTATGGGTTGAAACCTCAAGAAGCCTAAAACAAAATTTCTCCTAGGTAGGAGACTCCGTAGAAACAACCTGGAAATCCTGGTCATAGAACCCAGGAAACAAAAACTTCAAAGCACTCCACCTTCTGATAAGATAGGGAATTTGGCTAGCAAGGAACTCAGAAATCTTCAAGGAAAAAGCCACCCTCCCAGAAAATCTTGTAGCACAAAGTCTAGCAATAATTGCTCACTTTCCTCAGATTACTCTCACAAAAACCTCAAGGTCCAGACCCAAAGAGTTCATAGACACCACAAAACCTTGGGCTTATTTCGATGGTTCTACACAAAACTTTTTCTATGGAGGAGGAGCTAGCCTACACCTTTCAGAAAATCATTTTTTCCACTTAAAAATGGGATTAGGGAGGGGAACAAACAATTTTGTAGAATTATTATCACTAAAGATCCTACTTCTTTTTGCAAAAGAAAAGAAACTACCGCACTTACAATTTTTTGGAGACTCCATGAATGTAATAAATTGGACAAATAAAAAACATTCTTGCCATAACATTCTATTATTTCCAATTCTGGAGGAATTTCACAGACTTCTGGACACTTTTAACACTGTGACTATCTCACATGTATACAGGGACAAAAACATGACAGCAGACGCACTGTCAAAGGAAGGTCTACAGCTCTTACAAGGACAATGGCACATTACAGAAAAGAAAGGAGAAGATACAAATGCCTTCTTACATAGGCTTTTGATAGAAGAACAAGAACTCTCAACTTTTTGAACTCACAAAACACCCTATCAATCGGTTAATCTTATTTACGACTTGCAGTTTCGCTCAAATATCTTCAATCAACATCAGTTTACTGGCACCATTAAAGGCTTCAGAATTATCTCCAATTTTTGAAGAAAGATAGAAAAAACCACAACAGTGGTGATTTTCTCCTATATATATATATGACTCTCATAACAAAAAGACAGTACATCCAGCTATGGACGATTTTTCTTTTTGCTTTTTATTTCCTGGAATAGATTTGGAGAAAAGGCTTTCAATAACCTAGCTATCTCTAGTGATAGCACACACTTTCATAGTGCGTCGTGCTCTAGAAGCACCTACAAAATGTAATTTTGTCCCTCCCAAGGAATAAAAAATACGCCTTTTTCTAAGGCAAAAAAAAAAGATACTAAAATGTTTTTTTATATTAATGAACAATAAAGCACGTATCAATACTTTTTATTGCATCTATGTTGATCACACTATAGTAAGTATGCCTCTTGAAGTTTATAAATAGTGAAAGAATCTATGGCTTATGTGCTTTTGTAAATCATTAGTGGCCAGTTGGAATTAAGTGGGTTGTGGACATCTGGGTGTGGTACATGGAGTGAGTTCATTAAAGTATAAACACCATTAATATAATCTAGACAAAAAATCCTAATTCCTCCTTATTCACCAAACCCTAAATCATAGTCATGCAAGGCAAAGATTTACGATGTCTTAATTCCTCCTTATTCACCAAACCCTAAACCATAGTCGCGCAAGGCGAAGATTTGCAATGTCCTAAGAGGGTTGTGGCCATCTGGCAGTACATGGATTGAATTTGTTAAAGTCTAAACATGGGTACTCTAATCTAGACAACAAACCCTAGTTTCTCTGCGTTCACCAAACCCTAAACCGTAGTCAGGCAAGGTGATGATTTGTAATGACACCAGAGGATTGTGGCCATATTTGACAAATCATCTGTGTAATATGTAACCGTCTGTGTAATTGTTGTTTTTTTAACTGAGTCGAATTTATTTTTATTATTGTTATTATTTTTTAATAGAGCCGACTTTAGGTTTTATTTTTTAATGTAGTGTTATCTAACATAACGCTAATGCCTCAACATCTCCCCCATACTAGGTTGTAGAGCACCTCTCAACGCAATTATTATGGATAACAACTAAAAGTTAAAGAGGATCCCCAATGCATAACATGAAATTATTTATGATGTAGAGAATGAAAATTCAACATTATAGAGTGCTTCTCGACGAAATTATTATGGATAATGACTACAAGTTAAGGAGGATCCCCAATACATGACATGAAATTATCTATGATGTAGAGAGCAATAATTCAACATTTAGACTCGAAAACCAACATCCAAATTGACAAAACTTTTAGTATGGAAATGTCTTAAGAATTTCCATTACATTGTGACAAAAAATTATAAATAATAAT
This sequence comes from Picea sitchensis, assembly GCA_010110895.2. Taxonomy (NCBI): domain Eukaryota; kingdom Viridiplantae; phylum Streptophyta; class Pinopsida; order Pinales; family Pinaceae; genus Picea; species Picea sitchensis. The sequence continues at coordinate 82,619 of SNQJ01S0085848.1, read as the reverse complement.
ATAAAAAATTACGCATGGCAACACATACATACAAGAATGAGAGTATAAAATAATATAAAAAAAATGCACATGACAACACATACATACAAGAATGAGAGTGTTAATATGAAATACCCTACAACACATGGACATACCATTTTAGTAGTAAGAATGTATTGTAATTATTATGGATAACAACTACAAGTTAAAAAAGGTTTGTCACTTTTGCACATATTTACAGAGAAAGTAATATGGAGGCTGGCAAATTGTCAAAGAAGGCTCTATTTACTTCCTGGGGTCACATTGCCTACAGTCAATGGAATGAAGGTCATGAGGGACCTATCATCCATTTAAAATTGTAATTTTCTTCTGTTTTTTAGCTTAGTTTCTTATGTTTTGATTGCTTCTTTTATCTGCGGATAAGCAGTGTTTGTAATCTTGGTTGGAACCAAGCGGGTCTTAAGGCTAGTGCCCTTTTTTTAATTTCTGCCTTGATTTTCAGATCTGTGTTGAGGCAAGCAATGTAAAAGGATTATATTATTATAAATATAATGTGCAATTTTCTCTGGAAAAAAAAAAAGTTAAAAAAGGTCTTAGAGACATGATATGAAATCAGTAAATATTGGGCGGACTGTGAAGGTTTGGAGCAACTGCAAGGTAGGGTTTGGCAGTCAAGGCCATAACAGAAGACAACATGAGCACCAAAGGGGGGGGTAAAGGAACCCCCTCATACAAACATGTAGTGGTGGACAGGGGGAAAGGGCCAAGAGGCATAGGTTTCAAGGCACCAATGATAGTCACCTCGGGATCAGACCCAGAAAAAAGTCAGGAAAGGAACCAGGGTCAAAGAGAGTGCATGGGGGAAGCAGAAAGAGGAACGTAGAGTGAGGCACAAGACACAACGAAGCCAAACGAGATAGAAGGGTGCAACCTGTGTAAACCCAAAACAACAATGATACCCAGAGTGATACTAGAGGACCCACAAATGCAACTCTACAGGGACCAGATGAAGACGCATGCGCTAATCTGCAAGTTTATGGGCTTGTGGCCCACAGAAAGAATGTTGCGCAACTAGATTAAATATCATTGGAAGCCAAGTGGAGAAGTGGAGCTCCACCTGGGCTCGAAAGGTTCTTTACAACAGTATTCATGAACCTAGAAGATAGGGATAGAGTCTTTGAGGGGGGGGCATACTTCCACGCCTGAGCAGGACTGTACATGCGACCATGGAAGGAAAATTTCTCCCCAGAAAAGAGACTTTCAAAAAGGTGTCGGTCTGGTTGAGATTTTATTCCTTACCATTAGACTACTGGTTACCCTCTACTTTCGAGGCAATAGGGAACAAAGTGGGGAAATATGTGAAGACTTCAGAAGCCACCCTAAAAGGGAGATATACATCTTACGCAAGAATCTGCATAGAGATGGATGTGTCGGGAGCACTCCCAGAAGCCATAAGTCTGGAATTCAAGGATGAGGAATGGATCCAAAACATAGATTACGAGCAGATCCCCTTTAGATGCAGAAGATTTCATGAACATGGACACCTGATCAGAGAATGCTCTCTTAACAAAAAAAAGGAAATGGAAAGCTCCAAACCACATCAGGATGAGGATGGGTTTATAAAACCGAACCACAAAAGCAGAGCAAACAAAAAGCAGGGTAAAACCCCAACATGAAGTAACCTGGAGACCCGAAATAGAACTAAAGGACGGGACAAAACCAATAAAGGGGCAGAAGGAGAAAATGAATCGACAAAAGCTCAAGAAGTGAGAGAACAAGCGACAAACGAGCCCATTGATCGGCCAAGTAATAAGAAGGAACAGGTGAGTGGCGCAACTCCTATGGATGGAGAAACCAGAGATGACAAAACCCCCATGCAAGAAGAAGAGGGAGATGCGGAAATGACCCCAAGCGAAGTCGGTACATAATATCATGATCTCAGGGACCTTGTGGAAAGGGAAGGGATAGATCTCCCAAACATACTGGAGCAATGGAAAGGACAAGGAGTAGACAACGTATGAACAGAGAAACTAGATCGCATCGAGTACCTGTTCCTCCTAAGAGAGGAAGCCAAAACAAGAGGTCTAAAGTGCACACACGGGGATATAGGACACCTAACAGTGAATGCAGGCGAGGGACAACTACAACTTTCACCCAAATAGAGGAGGAGGAAAAAAGGAAAGAAATAAAACAACATAGCCCTACAAGAGCTTGGAGCACTACTGATAAACTTGGGTAAGATCAAGAAACTCTTCTCCAACTCCCCCCCACATGTTTAAATGAAGGTTATAACTTGGAATATAAGAGGCCTAAACAACCCGAGAAAGCAGATAATCCTTAAAAATAGACTAAAGAAGGAACAATCAGACCTTTGTTTCATTCAAGAGACCAAATGCAATACAGACAGAATGGAAACAATCGGTAAACAACAATGGCGCAAGTACAAGATGGTGGCTATCGGAGGGCACAAAATGGTAGGAGGTATTCTCACCTTGTGGAGCACACAAGTGTTGAGCCTAATAGCAACAGAAGCGACCAGTCACACACTTATGGTTAGCATGCAAATCATTGGAAACACATAGGTGATTCTATGCACTAATGTGTATGGACCCCAGGTGTCAGAGGAAAAGAGAAGAATGATACGAGACCTAGAAGACCTTAAAACCCGATCCAACAACCTCCAATGGATCCTGGAAGGGGACTTCAACATCATCACGTCACTTGTGGAGAAAAAAGGAGGTACAAGAAGATTGGATAGGGATGCAGAAGAGTTCTCAACATTCATAGACACAGCTGAGTTGGTAGATGTCAAAACCAATAATGGTCAATTCACCTGGAACAATAAACGGATGAACCAGTATCAGGTAGCAACAAGACTTGACAGATTCTTAGTATCTAAGTCAATCTTTATGCAGGGGCTAACCTTATATTGCAACATCCTCCCTTGGGGGGGGGAGTTTCTGATCATTGTCCAATCCAATTGGAAGCAGGCTTCCAAACAACGCTTAAGAATACACTCTTCAAATTTAATAAATTTTGGATCGAACCCCCCATTTTCAAGGAAAGAATAAAATAGTGGTGGCGAGAGGAGCAACCAGAGCAAGGGACAAGGATGTTCAAACTCTATAAGAAGTTAAAGTACATCAAATATAAGCTCAAGGAGTGGAACAAGGACATATTTGGAAATATAAACCAAGAGAAAAACAACATAGAAGACAAAATGAAAAAACTCCAGGAAACTTTCATAACGGAGGGCTATACGGAGGATTAGAAAAAGGAAGAGGTCCAGTTGACCTAGGAATGGGAAGCTAGATGCTAGCAGGAAGAAACACTTTGGTGACAAAAGTCCCGCATCAAATGTTTAAAGGAAGGAGAGCGGAACACCAAGTTTTTCCATAGAACAACCATGGCCAGAAGAGCCCACAACGAAATCCTGAAGATTAAGGACCAGGATGGAATTGAGTGAGAATATCATAAGGAGATCGAAACTACTCTGGTAAATCACTTCCACGGGATAGCCTAGGAACCCAACCAAGACAGAACAGAGGCCATCCAAAGGGTAACCCAACATATGCCCTGTCTGGTCACATAGGAACAAAATAACAACCCAAACAAACCCATTGTTGAGGAGGAAATTAACCAAGTGATCCAGGAAATGCCCAATGGGAAAGCCCCAGGTCCAGATGGCTTCACAGTGGAGTTTTTCAAATCCTGCTGGCAAATTGTCAAATACGACGTTTATAGGGTAGTGGAAGACTCTAGAAGAACAACCTCCATTCTAAAAGTGCTAAATGCTACAATGATTACCCTAATCCCCAAAGAAAATGATGCCAAAACCCCTGATCGTTACAGACCTATAGTGCTATGCAATGTGGTTTACAAGATAATCTCCAAAGTCATAGCAAATAGATTGAAACCCCTCCTACCCACACTGATCTCACAAGAACGGGCAGGCTTCGTGGAAGGAAGACAAACAATGGACAATATCATGCATGCTCACGAGCTTATCCACACCCTACAGTTTCATAAGAGAGGGGGAATGATTATACAATTGGAACTAGAAAAAGCTTATGACAAAATTAGCTGGCACTATATGGTCGAGACTCTGGAAGCCTTTTCACCTAGCATTGGATCAGCTGGATAGTCATCCTGGTGTCCACAACTAGTTACTCACTCCTAATAAATGGAGCCCCAGCCAAACCTTTCTAGCCCATGAGAGGCATCAGACAAGGAGACCTATTGTCCGCCTTCCTTTTCTTTCTTATGATGGAAGGTCTCAGTAGAAGCATAAAAAGTGAAGCAGCAGCAGGAGAAATAACAGACATCAAACCTTTCGAAAACTGCCCTACTTCCACACACCAACAGTTCATGGATGACACTTTACTCCATGGAATACCCATGGTCAAGGAAGCAAAAGCCTATAAACGAATCCTGGAAGAGTTTGGGGAAGCCTCGGGTGTAGAGATCAACCACTCCAAATCTAGGATCTTCTTCTTCAATACCAACCCCACAATCCAAAGAAATCTGGCCAATTTTTTGGGTTTTGAATGCAAATCACTCCCAACCAAGTACTTGGGCATCCCCCTGACAGATAAAGCTTACAATTTGTCAACTTGGGAGGGAATAATCAACAAGTTACATGAGCGGTTGAAAAATTGGGCGTACAAATCCCTCAACCAAGCAGGAAGGCTTATTCTAACCAAGTCTGTTTTGCAAGCAATTCCAACCTTTATGATGTCCATTTTCCCAAACCCCAAGGGGATACTACAAAAAACAAGAACCATCCAAAGGGGATTCCTGTGGCGAGGAGCGGAAACAAAGAAAATATGGGCCATGGTGGCTTGGGAAAAGGTCTGTAAACCAAAAAGCAAAGGGGGCCTGGGGCTACGAGACCCGCAAGTAACCAATGACGCCTACAGGGTGAAACTCTGGTGGCATTGGGTCAAAGAAACCACCACACCATGGGTAAACCTATGGAAGGCAAAGTATGCCTCAGACATAAGTGACCAGGATAGAATCCACTTCAGAGGCACCAGGGAGGGTTCAGTCATCTAGAACCTAGCTTGGTGCAACAAAGCCTGGATCCAGACACACAACTTTTGGGAAGTAAGGAATGACAGAACAACCAGATTCTGGGAGGACACTTGGCAACAGGAACCTAGAATGGAAAATCCAGACAGGGAGGAACTCCAACAGGAGATGATCGCCCAAGGTAAAACCAGAGTCTACCATTACTGGAAACCAGAAACAGATCGCAACAAATGGAGAATCTGGGACACTCTCACTCCACAAAATAGAGACCAAAACGCAACAACAATAAAAGAGGTGGAGGAGGAATTGGGGAGACGAAAGATTGTAGTCTCAGAAGGAAATGACCAACTGAGATGGGGACAAAAAGACAACGGGGAATTCAACTTAAAAGAAACCTGACATTATATTGTGGACCAGGACCAAGAAGACCCAACGCAACAATGGGATAAGCTTTGGAACAACCCCCAATGGCCAAAAATTAAAATTTTCAAATGGTTAATACTCCACGACCGAATTCTAACTTGGGAAAACCTAAGGAAAAGGGGATTCATAGGTCCCATCCAGATGTCACCTCTGTCAAGCTAAAGAAGAAACAATGAACCATCTCCTCGACGAATGCATCTACACAACAAAGATCTGGGACTGGGCGACAAGTATCTTCCGATAGTCCAATAGGATCCGAGGTAACATCTCCATAATTCTCAATATCTGGAAAGAGAACTATAGCGAAAACGAAGAGGTGAATCTCTATTGGACCCTTATTCCGGGGATGATCATATGGGAAATATGGAAAGAAAGGAACCGACGCATCTTCAGGAATGAAAGCCGACCAGAAGAGAAACTCAAGGAAACAATAATCTCCATGATAAGAGAAACGGTGTAGAGCCACAACTGCCAGACAGGAAGAGTGAAACTCATAGACCGGGACTCCCGAATTCTAGAAGTTTTCCACCTAAAATATGGACACAATCGCAGTCAAGTAAGACATTTATCGAAACTCCAAGAAGGTAAGTGCAACTGGAAACCAGTAGGATCCATCAAGTTGAATTTTGATGAGGCGTCAAAAGGTAACCCAGGACGGACATGAATGGGAGGAGTAATTAGGGGTAGCGAGGGAAACATAATCTGACTGTACGCTGGGGCTATGGGAAACTCAACCAACAATGCCATGGAATTCAGAGCCTTGGAGACTGGCCTCGAGATTCTGAGCTGAGAAAAGATGAAAAACACCATAGTGGAAGGTGATTCCATGCTGGTTATCAACACAGTAAAGAGACTCTAAAATGGCACCAGAGTGGGCAAAATTTAGAGGCACTGGCGCTTGGCACATTCCCTGCAAACAATTTAGGAGCACTTGCAGACGGGGATCATAGTGGAGTTGTGCTGGGTATGTAGGTCAGGAAATGGACTGGCGAACAAAATCGCTAATGAAGGGGTCAACAAAGAAGGACTAGAACTTGACACTATATGGAGTAACATCCTGAATGGTCAGTCCATAATAGACTGCATCCACCTAGCGACAAAAGACCATGACGACATCCGAACTACGAACGACCACATCGAGGACGGAGGCGCAAGGATAATAGAAGGTTACCTAGGAACCAGGCATAATCCGATAGTTCATCACTCAAACATGAGTTACAATGCAGACCCAGGTCACACAACAAAAGGAGGTACACCACCAAGGTCTTTTCAATAGAAAGAAGTACAGGGGTTGTGTTGGCCCTTGACCAAGTTTTGGGGATTGTTGGTCATTTTTGACCTAATTTTGGGACTTTGACAGGTTGTCGAAGGTGGAGCGCAAGATGAAGTGGAGATCGCAGGATCTCAACCCCTTTTTGGGATTTGGGATTATGTAATGGGTATGGGATTCCAGCCCATGGGTTTACCCATGCTTAGGCCTATTTTGTAGTGTATAAATAAGTAGCTAGGGGGGGAGAGAGAAGTAGTAGGCTAGTGTGCTAAGTGCTAGAGTTGCATCTATGTGATGTTAGGCCGATGAGGTAAGTGTTGAGTGCTAAGTTCAAGTGTGGATTGTAGATGCTTTGTGCATACTATGTGAGACTTGCATTGCTAAGTGCAAGTGGTTGTAACAGATTGTGGAAGGATTTGTGTTGTAACTCAAGGAAGGAGGATCTAGTGAGGTACGCAGATCTCCTGTCCTCTGCGGAGTGGGATGCTATGTGCCTGTAAGAAGCTTGACCCAAGATAATAAAGAAGAGAAGAGTTGGTGGACGTAGCCCCAGGGTGGGGGTGAACCAGGTACATGTTGTGTTGCTTAGCTTTGTGTGATATATTGATGTGTTTACTTGCTTAGTGCTTTAACATAGATGAATGATAGATAGATATGTTAATGCTATGTGCTTAATAGTATGGATGAATACTAGATCTGGCCTATGTGGAGGTGCTTAAGTGCTTGAATGTAGTAGATCTGAATGAATACTGCGATGTGTTGTAATTAAGGTTTAACTGCGTTGTAATTAAGAACTGAATATTGATGAACGTTAACTGTTGAGTGCTTTGTTAAGTGATTATAATCATTGATTCATGTCCCAGCTAAGGTTGCAGAAACTGGAGTCTTGCAACCACCCCTGCCTCTACCTCGGGTGAGATTTCATTTTCTTCGCAAGTGTTGCCGAAAGGGCCGGTACTTAGGGTTTTGTTGGTGCGTTGTTGTAGCATTGAACCCTGGGTCTGCCCCTGTGCCAACAAATGGTTCCGTTGTCGAGACTTGAAACTGTGATTGTTGGGAACTAAAGAAAAGATAAAGCTCTGTGCAAAGATTTGACTTGAAATTGTGATTGCTGGGAACTGAGGAAGAAGAAGCGTTGTGCGAAGATCTGACCTAAAATTGTGAGAGTTCTGTGCGTAGATCTGTCGCTCTAGTGCACAATATTCTACTTGATTTGTGAATCCCTGTGCTAAAGAAAGAAGTTTGATCTGAATAAAAGAGGTAATATATGAATGCTTTTTTCTCTGATAAAGGTAAGAATAGTGAAAAGTTTTATATATGGAAGCTTTGTGCTCTATAGAAGTAAGATAAGTGGAAATTTTTGTTTCTAAAGTATGGATCTAGGTATGTTTGATAAGATTTGTTCTAGCTTGAAAACTAGGGCACTGGTAGAAGAAAGAAGATTTGATATGAGTAGATCTGATAAGAATAATGAAAGATATGTTATAACTATGCATAGAAAGAATGTTTGGACTAACGAATGGATGTAGGACCATAGAAATAATTTGTTGCAGGTTAGCTACTATAATCCTAGCGCGCAGTATGGGAGAGGTCGGGAATCATTTAAAACAAAGAGAGGATTAAATCTTTGTTACAGTTGCAGAAGACTGGGACATTTGGCTAAGGAATGCCCTGGTAGAAGACCTAGTTGCCTCTGTTGCAAATCTATGAATCATGAAGTATTGTATTGCCCTAGAATGATTGCTAAGGTTGAAAGGATGAATATGAGACAAGGAGACCATGAGAAAGGTTCACCAACTGATATTATGGCAGAACCCCATGAGATTATGACAGAACCCTAGAAAGAATCAACAAAAGTATTGCTACATATGAAAGGAACCCTAAATGATCACCACCATATCAGCTTATTAGAGATCTTCAAAGAAAAAGAGTGCATTGAAGCAAGAATAGGAAACTTCAACATTGACTGTGTTTTGGATGAAGAAACACAAGTGAATATCATGACAGAAAGGACGTGGGAACTTTTAGGGGAACCTGCTATGACTCCTTCATTGGGAGGAATAGGATTATTCAGAGGAAAGTTGATAACCCTATGTGGAAGAATTACCCGGATATCTATGAGTGCTCATGGAACTTCAACAGAGGAAGAATTTGAAATTGTTCAATTTATTGAGAGCAACACTCCATTTGTTATGTTACTAGGAAAACCTTGGATTGAAAAAGATCAAACCAGAAGGAAAGAAGAAAAAGTATTAGAACACAAGAAGAAAGAGTTGAAAGATTTCATGACTAGGAGGATCGCACACTTGATTGAAAAATAGGAGAACTGAGCGAAGCTATTTCAAACCAGAGACTTGGATGTCGAAGTTGGAAGAACACTAGAAGACCCACAGAATACTGAAGTACCTATTCCAGATACAGATGAAGTATTACCCCTAATTTCTAGGAAAGAATCTTAACAGCATGAAGTTACTCTTCCGAAAGAAGATAAGAATCAGAATGGAAAAAGGAATTCTCAGACGAAGCTCACTGGAAAGAAGGATAGAAAACTAAGTAAGAAGAGAGCTAAGATCGAAAAGTTACAGAAGGTTCCCGAGGGAACTTCACAGAAGGAAAATTTGCAAAATTGGAACTTCGTCGGGATATCAGAACTGCGTCACATGGCACTTCGCCATGGCGAAGCAATATAGCCATTGGGAACAACAGAACCATTAGACTGACAGCCCGAACGACTAGAAACACATTTATGGTTAGAAAGTTTGCCACCAGGCCGTTGGGACCATGCCATAATGGACATAACTGAGTTAATGAAGGCTTCTCACCCGTTGCAAGATATTCATTGCCGAGTTATCTATTTATCCCGTTGTGCCATGCAATGAGAACACTTTTGCCAAACGTGACTATCTGAGCTCGTAGCATAGTTGATTTCGCACAGTGACCACTGCATTAGTGACATCCATCCAGTTGCATTGAGCAACTATTCTTCGAACATGAGATATTCAAGCACGAGCGTATGTCTGAAGAACTTAGCGTAGTCAAAGAGTCTGTGAAAGAAGTACTCATCGACCTCATGACTGAGAGAGTCATGTCGAAAAGAGTGATGTTTGTAGGTGTACAAGCATCCTCGACGAGAGGAGTGCAAGCCTCTCCGTCGACTGCTCACGGAGTCGAACCATCCCGACCATCACCAGAAAAGAGAACCAAACATAGAGATGACCTAGCAAATGTGAAGCTGATCCCGACCATATTGCCTGACTACATCCCACCTCTGGACGACGCGGTGAGTCGAGATAGTGTGCCGAGATATTTCGAGTACACCATGGTTACTGCATACCTCTCAAAGGGGATAAGTGCAATTCGAGCACAACAGGACAAGATCACAACATTGAAGTTCAGTGACTTCAACCTCAGAGATCGCAAGAACTACAGTATGCTCACCCCGTATAAATACCTGACCAAGACAAAGGGGAAGAACTCAAAGATAATCCCTTAGCCATGGACGATGAACCTCATGCAATCCACTTTGTTAAATGTAATGAAAATCCCACACTTCGGAAGGCACCAGGAAGTCAACGCCTGTTTCAAGCTATTACTTTCATGTTACCATGGTGGCTACTTATGGCTACATAGTTGTATCAAAGTCGACCCGACGTTGATCCATAGGATCACATGATTAATTATGCAAGGACCTGACCCGTAGGAATTCTATTCAGGAAAAGCCACAGATCTCGTACTAGCACAGAAGATCAAGGATACATACGACGATGTTGAAAAGGGGACGTGAGGCTACAAGGTAGCCTCCATCCATAATGGCGTAGTGCATCTAGCCTGTCAGTTAATTACATGAAAGTTAGTAAGGAAGAACAGACCAACTCAGGTCACATGCTTTGTCGTTGACCTCGTAGGGAAGTTCGTAGAAGGTCTACAGATGAACTGGGTGAAGTACCTAGTGAATTAGTTGGAACTAGACTGTCGTGAAGCACAAGATCAGGACTACGAGTTCCACTTCAGCTGGCTCCTGATCCTTATCGCCTTTGTTTCCTGGGAGATGTCGGAAGGTGCGACCTTCCTGGATATTGAACCATGCGAGCCGCTTGCTGCGAAGTTCACCACACTCTGGTACTCAAGTGATATGAACAAACAGTGGCAGTCGAACGTTGTTTTTCACACATATTACCTTCAGCTGAAGAGATCCATTGAAGCTGAACCTCGCATGACTCCAAACACCCTACAAAGGTTTTGACCCCCGATGAAGTTCTGCGCAGATCGACACTTCATCTACCTTACAGTGCGGGCTGATGAACATAAAGAGAAGCTTCAGTCGTACTACAAGCTCACAGAAGAGGACCTTGAGGAGAACACTAACGACTGGTCGACAGACCTCCTTATTCCCGTAGACCCTGTAGAGATGTCCGACCCTAACATCCCAGAAACTGTGCATGATACACCCGGACCCAGCAGAACAAAGAAGACCGAAGAGGTCCAAGACTTAATCAACACCTCAGAAAAGACTGCTTCCATGTCACTTGACCGAAGGGGTGATGATGAAGAGATAAGTGACACATGAGTTGAACAGAAGTAGGGCAAAGTAACACCGCCTAGAGATGAGACCGATCCCCTAAAGAAGAGGAAGGTTTCCCCCGTGAAACCTTCTTCTCGAAAGAAATTGATAGCCACCGTGACCAAGATGAAGACTGTGCTTACTACTGATGATTTTGACTTCATCATAGCAGCCCTCAATGATGCTTCGCTGGAAATCATGGAGAAACAAGAAGCTAAGCAGGAGGAAATGTATGACAGAATTAAGGTCGAATTCTGAGGGGTACAATAGGCCCTTCAGTCCAGTCATGCAACGTCCATTGCACCCCTGCCATCAGGAGAACTAGAGTTGGGAGATGAGCTAGCCCAACTCCGTCGATTAGCTGATGCGGTCGAAGCTTGCCTTCGTTGTGCACAAGAAGAAACAGAACAAGCCACCCAAGCCTTGAAGTAAGTACAAGGTGAAATCATAGAACAACGTAGAGTTGCAGAATAGGAGAAGGTTGCTGTCTAGGCCAAGTTTGAAGAAGAGAAAGCACATATGCAAAAAGAAAAAGACCAGTTGCTCGCAGAGCAACTCGAAGTGAAAGAAGCAGTAAAAAAAGCCCTCCGATCTGTGACAGGATTATAACTACAGGCTGAAGACCGAATCACACATCAAGTAGAGCATCTCACAGAAGTTTTCCAGTAGTTATAGCAACGAATAACATCTTTAGAGCTTCGCACTGTACCTAACACCCCGTAGGATGTAAGGGATCAAAGGGAAGAAAATGCTCGAAGCGCAATTGAAGGAATAAAATTCCTTGCCCTGGAATGCAAGAAACTGAGTGATCGTAATGCCCAAATGTATGAGTGACTCACTGAGAATCCATAATTGAAGGTACTGGAGTCACAACTCCAGGAAGTGAAGTATAAAGCAGAGACAATACAGGTGCAGTTGAAGCCCCTTTCAGCTGTGGAAAGAATGAAGCGATCCCAGGAGCAGCGCACTGCCCAACAATAGGTCCACACTATTCAGAGCAAAGTTATGGAAGTAACTAAGAGGCTCCAACCTGTATAGGATGAGGCTTACCAACTTTTCACAGAAATCGAAGGCCAAGGAGCGGAACTAGAGCAATTCGTCACTGTAGCTGAACAACGCCTAGAATGACCTGTCAACGAAGCAACCATACAAGAGTTCACAGGAGGTCGTAGCACATCAACAAGTTGAAGCAGCTCGAGCCAAGCTCGAGGCTTTTGAAGTAGAAATAATCAGATCAGAGTGACTCGGGACGAGTCACAGGTGAGTGTTGGGGGCCTGTTGGCCCTTGACCAAGTTTTGAGGATTCTTGGTCATGTTTGACCGAATTTTGGGACTTCGACAGGATGTCGAAGGCGAAGCGCAAGACGAAGCGGAGATCATGGGATCTTGGCCCCTTTTAGGGCCCCTTTTGGGATTTGGGATTATGTAATGGGCATGGGATGTCAGCCCATGGGTTTACCCATGCTTAGGCCTATTTTGTAATGTATAAATAAGTAGTTAGGGGGGGAGAGAGAAGTAGTAGGCCAATGTGCTAAGTGCTAGAGTTGCATCTATGTGATGTTAGGCCGATGAGCTAAGTGTTGAGTGCTAAGTGCAAGTGTGGATTGTAGATTCTTTGTGCATACTATGTGAGACTTGCATTGCTAAGTGCAAGTGGTTGTAATAGACTATGGAAGGATTTGTGATGTAACACAAGGAAGGAGGATCTAACAAGGTGCGCAGATCTCCTATCCTCTGCGAAGTGGGACTTGGATGATATGTTCCTGTAAGAAACTTGACCCAAGATAATAAAGAAGAGAAGAGTTGGTGGACGTATCCCTAGGGTGGGGGTGAACCACATACATGCTATGTTTCTTTGCTTTGTGCAATATATTGATTTGTTTATGTGTTTACTTGCTTAGTGCTTTAACATAGATGAATGATAGATAGATATGTTAATGCTATGTGATTAATAGTATGGATGAATACTAGATCTGGCCTATGTGGAGGTGCTTAAGTGCTTGAATGTAGTAGATCTGAATGAATACTGCTTTGTGATGTAATTAAGGTTTAACTGCACTGTAATTAAGAACTGAATATTGATGAACGTTAAATGTTGAGTGCTATGTTAAGTGATTAGAATCACAGATATGTGTCTTAGCTAAGGTTGCAGGCACTGGATTCCTGCAACCACCCTTGCCTCTACCTCGGGTGAGACTTCATCTGCTTCGCAAGTGTTGCTGAAAGGGCCATAGTTAGGGTTTTGTTGGTGTGTTGTTGTAGCGTTGAACCCTGGGTCTGCCCCTGTGCCAACAGGTTGTTTGTGGGAAAGTAGAAGAGATAATCAGTAGGCAACAAAGGATGAAGGGCAAAAATATTTACCATGGTCAAGAATGGGTACACCTCACCCAAGTACAGAAATGGGGAGTGGTACTGCAGTTCATACTACGTACAGAGTAAAAGATTGGCACAGGGATTACGACAGGGCTCCCAAGAGTACACATACCAAGACAATGAAAAAGGACCAGAAGGTACACCTTTATGGGAGGCCCATGATTGATAGGACGAACCTGCAGTTGGGGAAATCCCATAATATAAGGAACACCAAGAATAGCCACAGACAGGAGAGGAGTAATTACAGAGGTCATCTTAAAAACAAGAAAGGGGCGAATAGGAACAAGAGAAAAACCCAAGGCGAAAACCACCACAAGCAAGCCAAGATGGTACGAATGAAGAAAACCCGGAGCAAGAGAGGTCCCCTGGGGAAAGAACCTCTGGAAAGCTTCAGGAGGATTACAAGGATGGAGCAAACAGACAGAGAAGCCAAGGGTACCTTTCACATGCAGGTCGAAGCAAAGGGAAAAGTGATCATCACCAGGTGGGAGAAATAAATCAACACCAAACGCAAGGGAAAAGCCTGGAAGGAATTGATTCAGGAAGTAGACTGCATAAGGGACCCAGGGGCCACACAACCCAAAATAACCCTCTACCACAAAACGATGGAGGAGGCCTGGCGAACAAAGATGTTAATAGGAAAGATGGGCTCTGAATGAAAAGAGGTCAACAAGAAGGCTAACAGGGACCACAAAAATATGCTCATAGAAATCCTGATTCGCCTCAACAACCTAGAGGCCAGTACAAAACGACTAGCTGAGGACCAGAGGAACCAGAATGAGAAAATGGAACGAATGGTAGGCCAATTCCACCTATACCTATGTTATGTCCACCACATGGAAATTACGCCAGCAAACCGGAGCAGAACACCAGCCTATATCATAAAGATGCACACGGTGGTCTAGAGGAACGAGAATGAGGAAAGAAAGGATGGGGACGAAAAACAACCCATAATCCTGGACTAGCATCGGGTCAGCCACTGGTCAAGTCGTGTTTAGTGTAGACGCAACCCGTTTTATGATTATGTCTTATATATATATATGCTTTTGTTTAGCTTTTCAAACTGGATATCGGAGGACTGGGTCGGTTTCCCATGGTGGCAGCCCAGCCTTACCCCCTGCTATCTTAGAAAGCGCAACTACGGAATCCCTGACCTGGTTTCCATTTTGGCAGATCAAGAGATCCCCCCTCTTTTTGTATCATAACTTCCTTCAGTAATACAGGAACTCACACTCACTTACAAAAAAAAAGACATGACATGAAATCATTTACTATGTAGAGGCTATCACAATAATCTAATGCTTATACTCCAAAGCCAACATTCAAATTAGCAAAACTTTTAGTATGAGAATGTCATAAGAATATTTATTCCATTATAACAAAGAATTATAAATTAAAATAATAATAATAATAATTATTATTATATTTAGAAAAATAAATGTGAGAATGTCATAACAATTCAACCCTTACACCCAAAGCCTTGCAAAATTTTAGTGTGGGAATGTCCTAAAAATTCTCATTCCATTATAAGAAAAGCTATAGATCATAATAATAATAATAATAATAATATAAAAAAATGACACTTGAAAACACATACACACAAGAATGAGAGTATTAATATGAAAATATCTTGCAACATAGGGACATACTATTTTAATAGTAAGAATGTATTGTAATTATTATCAATAAGACATGACATGAAATCATTTAAGATATAGAGACTATCACAATAATTCAATGCTTGCACCCGAAAGCCAACATCCAAAATGATAAAAAAAAATTAGTGTCGGTTGTCTTAAGAATTTCATTCAATTATAATTGTAAATAAAAACATAAAAAATACCCATGACAACACATACACCAACAACAAGAGTATTAATATGAAACTTCCAAACAACATATAAACATAGCATCTTAGTAGTAAGAATGTATTGTAATTATTGTAAATAACATCCACAAGTTAAAAAGGGTCCCTCAAATGTCTCATGAAATTATTTGCAATATAAAAGTTATTACAATAATTCAATGCTTGTACCTCAAAGTCATATCCAGATTGACACAACTTTTAATATAGGAATATCTTAAAAAATTTCATTCCATTATAACAAAAAATTTAAATTTAAATAATGATAATAATAACACATAATTACCATTAAAAATGGATTTAATGAAGTAATCCTTACACTTCACACAATTGTATGAAATATTAAAATAATATAAAATTATAGTTAATTTGTTCATAAAACAAGGGAAAATAGAATACATATAATGTGAAAAAAAATATCATAAATATTGTTTTAAGTTTATATCTCACACATACTTAAATTATCATAGATGTCTTATTTATAATATATTATGATCTTTTAACAACCTAATTTCTAATATTGCTTAAACTTTTGGGATGTAATAAACCTAATTTCTAGTAACAATATTAATATTGCATTGCATTAGACATATATTCAACTTTTAATGTAAGAAATATTAATGAATCCTTATTTTAATGTAATTGTTATTAAATGTTGTTTATTCTAACTAGAAGTGACATATTGACATGATATATTATACTTTGATGGGGTTGGTGGGCTTTGAAGTTACAGTGAGGAGAGTTTGGTAATTTTTGTGGAAAATGGAGGACGAAGTGGTGGGTTTTTCTTAGGCCAACAGATCTAGTTGAATCCAATGATCAATTCTCATGGGTATGTGTCATCCCCTACATGAATAATCCAGACAAGAGAAAACCTGTTGGAGGAGACTATGGAGATCCTCAATGATTTGGTGAAATCACATTTCGATAGCCAAACAAATGACAATGATATACCATGTATGAGTCGTCGACCGAGGACATAATACAACTGATTGGGAGTCAATGTGAAGAAGGGGTTTTAAAAACGAAGTACTCCTCGATAGATCTATTTGTTGATATTATGGTAGCTGCAGGAGGTATTTACCTCCACGTGTAAACCTAATGAGAATAGAATATTCCAGGAAGCAAGAAGAAACCTTAATTAATTGGTTAATAAACCTAGAAGACAAGTTGACTCAAGAGAATGACTTGTATTAGGTTATTAGCCTCCAAGAGAAGAAGTTGACTAAAGAAAATGTTATATACTAAAGAATTAGTACCCAGAATGAGAGGTCGGATCAGGCAGTCTGCTAGAAATAGTATAAATATAGGAGGCCAATCTTCATTCTGGCCAGTGTTCTCAAAACTGTAGAAGCAACACTTGTGCGCACTGTAGTAGGCCAGTTTGTGCGCAAGTTTGGAGGAGAGTTGTTGTTGCAGCTGCTGCAACTAGCAGATTTCGGTTTTGGCTTAGACTCTCTCTTGGTTATGGTTTGGAATCTCTCATCAGCTCTTGTTACTCTTGCTTGGTGCGCTATCCTTGGAGAAAGGTGCGCCACCTTTGTTTGGCTATCCATCCTAGGGTTTACTTTCAGAATGATTCTCTGACAAGGTTAAGGTGCTCGGGGGTGGCTTCGACCTATGGTTGGGTGACAATATTGCTATATTGTCTGTGATTAAATGAGCACATCCATTATATTCTAACAAGTTATGGGCCCGCACTATCTTCGGACATTCTAACCACTGGAAGATAAATTGGGAGGATTTGCTTAGTTACAGTTGCAACCAGTTTTTGTTGTAGCAACAAAACCCTCACCCTCTCGTTGAGGCACCTTAAGTGAAGGGATTGACCTAATTTTCGGATAGACTAGTGCGTCATAGCCTAGCACATATCCTGGTACTCTCAACAAGCTAAGACGTCAAGTTTGAGTTTTTGGTCAAATCTAGGGTTGACCAAGTCAAAGGAGCCATGACTTACTCTATGAAGTCAGAAAACAAGTTAGAAGGGGCTTCTAACTTCAGAGCATGGAAGACAAGGATTGATATTATCCTTTCCAAGAATAAAGTGTTGGATATCATGAAAGGAAAGATTGTGGAACCAGAGTTTATAGAAGGAAAAGAGAAGGAACCGTAGAACATTGCAATTATGGAGAAGTTCAAATACAATGACATCAATACCATGAGTATCATAGTGGATTCTATAAAATACCACTTGATACCCTACATCTCCCATCTTGATTCGTCTAAGAAGATGTATGATGCCCTAATAAACCTCTTCTTAGTCAGAAACATTGGACAGGTAATGAGTCTGAAGAATGAGCTATGTGACATGAAAATGAATGATGATGACATCATAACATCATACTTTGTGAGAATCTCTCAGTTGGGAGATCAAATACAAGCTATTGAAGAGATCATTTCAGAGAAGGAACTGGTAAATATAGTACTCAATGGTCTTCCCAAGACATGGGATGCATTTGCCGCAAGCATGGACACAAGGAAGGAGTATCCTACATTTGAAGAACTTTGGACTTGCTGTGCACAAGAAGAGTCAAGGATCAACACAAAAGATACACCCCAAAAGAAATACGATGATCAAACCTTCACAACAAAGTTCAATAATTTTAGGAATAAAAAGAAGTTTGGCTCCAGAAAGAAACCAAATCAAGAGAAAGATATGTCAACAATACAATGCTTCAATTGTCGAAAATATGGTCACTACAAGAATCATTGTCTCGAGTTAAAGAAAAGGAAGGAAACACACGAAGCATCAGTTGTTGAAGAAAGGGAACCCTCAAAGAAAGCCAAGAAGGAAAAAACAAACTTCTTCTTCTAAGACAAGGTAACAATATTCTTCTTGTACATACCATGTTTACATAGTTTCTGTACATATCTTGCATATCTATTTTCTAGAAGATAAGATGTTCAAAGAGAAACTATACCTATGGAAGAACAAAAAGATAAGGATTGCTATCACAATGACTATAAGACAAGGCAATACACATGAAAGGATGAAGTACATCAACAACCCCTCGTAACAATTCATGTGGAAGCTATTACATAAGTAACAGTTGCAAGATAAGATGAAATCATAATCAATCTTGAAAAAACCTAGAAGAAGTAAAGACAGAAAGAAGTCAGCAATTAAGAAGAAATTGGAAAAAGATTTGTGACACTTTGCAAAATAAATAAGGATGCAGACGGAAGCGTGGACTCTCCTAGATGGAGGGAGCCGATTATATATTTCCAAAAGAAGAGCATGCATTCATGCATGAAGCAAGGGTTAGGAGGGAGCTAATCTTAAATTATATAATCCATTGAAGATGACAAAGTATCTATCCATGGTAGAAACCATGAAAAGAAGCACGTGTTCAGTTTGACTTTAGAAGAAGTCTTATTCGAAAATAAGCCTCAAAGTATCCATGGTTGTCCATCCACATCCATGAATCTATGATGAAAGGAAGAAGTCAAAATCTGCAGGGCATGGAATCTATAGAATACCCCATGGACCCAAGAACTAAAGAGAAACATGAGGAGGAACATGAAGATTCCAAGAGAGAAAGAAAAGCCATAACAACCAGTCATTGTATCGAGAATCACAAGACTACCAGCCTCACGTGAACTCACTAAAAACAATCAAGTAGAGGAAATGAAAGTTTTGATGAAGAATAATGTATGGAAGACTTATGAATGTAAGCATTGCAAGATCTAGAACTAGAGGTTTCTCCCAGATGGAGGGAGAAGACTATGATGATTGCTTTATTCCAGTAAACCAGACATACCTCTACATGAGCCATTATATAGTTCGTAATAAACATGGTTTGGAGTTTACACCAAATGAATGAAAAGACTGTTCTCCAAAATAATTGACCAAAGAGCGTATGTAGAGCAACCTCAAGGCTTTGAGATATACTAGAAAGTGACCTTTGTATGCAAATGGAAGAAGATTTTGCATGGATTCAAACAACATGGTGAAAAGCCTCTCATGCACAGCAGAAGCGTGGTGAAAACCTTCTATGATAAAAATCAGAATGGTTACTCAAAAGTCCAGGATGATGGATTGCTAATCCATGAAAAACTCTCATGATGACAGAAGAAGTGCGACATGGATATGTTCCAGTTTGAGCCTTGCCCCGATGTTATGAGCTAGTAGGAAACAAAAGAGATGGATTCAACTATGATGATCAGAGCTATATGAAGCCTTCAGAAAACCAGTGTTCCAGAAAGACTGAAGTACATTGAGATCAAGCATTACATTCTCCGTGATGAAGTCCATAAAAGAGAAAGTGGTTCTCCAATATATATCTCCACAGATTAGTAGATAAGCAAACATTTTGGTAAAGCCTCTGTCCAAGATGAAAGAGTTTGTGTACTCAATATGGAGCTCGTGGAGACGACTTCCTTATTGAAAAAGGAAGAGATGACTCCCAGGTTGGGAGGGAGCACTGTTGTGTTATTGATTTATGGACATTGATTTTTCAAGTTCGAAAAATGGTCCAGGATGAGCAGTTCCTTTCCAGTTTGGAAAGTGGTTTGAGATTTATGACGGACATGCATTTTTCAGTTTGAAAAATGGTCCAGATCGAATGGTCATTTTCGTAATGAAAATGGTTCAATGGATTGATGATGTACCATAGACATCGATTCCCCTTGTGGCCAGTGTGGGGGAATGGTCTAGGACAATCTCTCTTCTTGACAGTCACTCTTAGTAGTGGTCAAGAAGACTGATATGCCTTGTCGTACAATCATTCTTTCGAAGTTCACAGTTGTGATCAGTTTCAAAGAATGGTCTGTTTTGGAGGTTGGTGCAGGACAATCATTTCCTTAGGAAATGGTACGGACGGTCATTCCCTAGGCCAGATTCATTCTCTCTAGGTTGTACTTTGTTTAGTGCTGGAGGAATGGCCTAGATAGGTGAATGGTCCAGGTTCATCAATCAGAGACAAACATTCCCTAAGGCAGACTCATTCTCTCTAGGTGGCACTTTGTTTAGTGCCGGAGGAATGGCCCAAATAGGTGAATGGTCCAGACTCAGAAATCAAGACAATTATTCTTCCTTGCTTGAGAAGAATATTCCAGATAGATCATCATTGATGTTTCACTCTCTGAGGGCAGATGCTCTTCCAAATCTCACAGATGTGAGTGGAAGAATGGCCTAGATGATTCAATTTATATCATAACAATTTTTTCTGTGTAGGTTGATATTAGATGATATGATTGTTATGGAGACTGTATGTCTCTGGACAGTAGATGTATGCTACTGTGGTGGATGTGTTTTAGTGATTGTGACTATATGTCACTGATCAAGTATTTGTGTGCTACGTGGTGTGGTAGTGTACCACTGGATTGTAGTTATGTACTACT
This sequence comes from Picea sitchensis, assembly GCA_010110895.2. Taxonomy (NCBI): domain Eukaryota; kingdom Viridiplantae; phylum Streptophyta; class Pinopsida; order Pinales; family Pinaceae; genus Picea; species Picea sitchensis. The sequence goes on along the minus strand of SNQJ01S0085848.1, from coordinate 61,775 downwards.
ATGGATAGACACAGTTGTGTTCTATTGAATGACATTGTTTTGATTTCCTTGAAGACTATCAGTAATGTTGGAAATGATTATCAGCTAGATGGATGATCAATGGACATAGATTTTCCAGACGGAAAATGGTCCAGGACATTTATTCTTCTAGGACATATGTCTGGATTATAAGAATGGTTCTTATGTCACTTCGTGGAGTGAGTGACTTATCCATTATCATGTCTGATTACTCAGATGGAGTATGGTTTCAAGAGATGATGCAGTTGATGACATTGATAGTGATGATGGTGCTCATGATATAATCATGATTTAGTCTATACGACTATGTTAATACTACTGGGTAAATGGTATGTTTGTGCTTAAGACCATTACCTTCAATACCTCCCTAGCTAGGAGGCAGTGTTGATATTATGGTAGCTGTGGGAGGTATTTACCTCCACGTGTAAACCTGACAAGAATAGAATATTCCAAGAAGCAAGAAGAAGCCCTAATTAATTGGTTAATAACCCTAGAAGACAAGTCGGCTCAAGAGAATGACTTGTATTAGGTTATTAGCCTCCAAGAGAAGAATTCGGCTTAAGGAAATGTTATATACTAAAGAATTAGTACCCAGAATGAGAAGTCAGCCCAGGCAGTCTGCTAGAAATAGTATAAATACAGGAGGTCAGACTTCATTCTGGCCAGTATTCTCATAACTATAGAAGCAACACTTGTGCGCACTGCAGTTGGCTAGTTTGTGCGCAATTTTGGAGGAGAGTTGTTGTTGCAGTTGCTGTAACTAGCAGATTTTGGTTTTGGCTTGGACTCTCTCTTGGTTATGGTTTGGACTCTCTCATCAACTCTTGTTACTCTTTCTTGGTGCTCTATCCTTGGAGAAAGGTGTGCCACCTTTGTTTAGATATCCAACCTAGGGTTTGCTTCCAGAATGATTCTATAACAAGGTTAAGGTGCTTGGGGGTGGCTTCGGCCTATGGTTGGGTGACAATATTGCTATATTGTCTATGGTTAAATGAGAACATCCATTATGTTTTAACACTATAAGATCATTGGACTTATGTTCTATGCATGGGACCATATGGGGAGTTATCATCGACACATAGGAAAATTATTTGTATCGTAAATTCCTCTACCAAAATACCACTGGACTTGGCACTTGGAACATCCAACTTCTCTTTTCATGGCAAGGATGGAAATAATGGTTTTTTTTCTAGGCGGGGTTTCATTGGAGCTATGCTATAGTATGACCTAATGAGTGGGATGATGTCCTATGAATCAAATGTTTTAAGGTTTCATAAGTCAAAAAGTTTGGGACCTCCAAGGGTTGAGAGGTCAAGGAATCATCGCAAGTGCATTAAGAGGAAGCAAGAAATAGTAAACCTTCATCTAGGTGAAAACATAAAATTACATGAGATTTTGGAAATGGAGGACTTGGCACTAGTTGGTCACTTCCCGGTGAGAAGAATGGGAAGTGATATTGTAAAGGCTTGGACAAAGGAAAACTTTGAAACAGTGGTAGCATACACTCCTCAAAGTCTGGTTCTGGTAAAAGGGTGGATGGTATGGATATTTAGGTTCATGGTTGAGGCTAACAAAATTCTCTAGAATAGGTGGAAGTGAGGATCTCAACCCCTATTTCTAAAAAAATGGCACTTGGATTTTAATGCTCGATCAACCCGCATGGAGCATTTCCCGATCTAGGTAAGGCATCCATGGCTCCCCCTGGCTCTTTGGTTGAATGAGGTTTCTATGGAAATTGAAAATGATTTACGAATATTTTATGAGGTGGATAAATCCTATTGTGAATATGGGTATATGGGGATGTCTCAAATCCTAGTAGAAAGGGATTTGAAAAGGGGTTTGGCAGACTCTATCATAATTAAAAAGGGACTTGATGAGCTTACTTGACAACTTAACTTCACGAGCTCATATCTTGAGATCCGAGAGTCAGATTTGGATAAAATTTATATCATTGAATGGTTAAGACAATGAAGATAACATATGAAGTGATAATGTCTCAACAAATCATATCAATATTATTACTAGAAGGATGAAAGGGACCTTGTATCAACAAATCTCTACTAAAAAGTTTGGTTTTTTGGAAGGGAAGCAAATCCATAAGGTTATGGGGATTGTGTAAGAAGGATTACATTCAATCAAGATAAGGAAAATAAGAGATATGGCAGTGAAATTGGACTTATACAAATCATATGATAGGCTGAGTTAGCTCTATATAAATGTTAATTCTCATACATCCAGGTTTTTGTTCTCTTTTCATTGCTAGGGTGAATAGTATCAATACTGTCTCTTTTGAAATTGATCAGGAGATCATGTCCTAAGTGAAAAAAAATGCTCAAAATTGAACTTGCTCAGAATTGGTCGAAGTTGGAACGCCTGGATAGGTCTCGTCGATACGATCCTGCTGGCGCGAACGGCACGCAAAACCGACTTTGCATCACAAAGATATCTCAGTCAGAAATTTCTTATTTCATTATAAAA
>SNQJ01S0085848.1:27281-59269 GCA_010110895.2 Picea sitchensis | reverse complement strand
AAATGGTAGTTTCAAAGGGATAAATGTTGGTAATTCTTGTTATGTCACACACTTGCTCTTTTTCGATGACATGCTTATTTTCTATGAAGGTTCTAGAAGAGTGGTTGAGAAACTCAAAGAAATCATTGATTTATTATGCATGGTCGTAGGAATGAAGATAAACATAGATAAGTCGACAATATCTTTATGGGGTATCTCTAAGAGGGAAAAAAACATTATCACCCAATTGTTTCCCTAGAATATGTGGTTGAAATAGATGCTAGATTGAAATATTTAGGATTTGAATTAAAAAATAATATGTATAAAAAGGGTGATTGGAAATGGTTGATATCAAAGGTGGAGAGAAAGCTAAATACTTCATGTAATCGGTGGTTATTCAGATGGGGCCATATGGTTTTGGTTAAAACAATGCTTGAAGCTATTCTAATCTATTAGATGTTTCTCGCATGTATAACGAAAGGATTACTGAAAAGGATTAGGCAATTATGCTAGAGGTTTATTTGTTCAAGAGAGTGTTGATCAGAAAGACCATCTTATGGTCTTTAAATCAACCTCACAAGGATAAATCACTGTGCATTTTTAAAGAGGTCGTACTCCTCTATTTCAAATAACATACAAGAAAAAATAAAATGCCCGAGAGTGGACCATGCTTATTCTTGAAATAAACATTCACATGCAAAGAATAAATGAGAAAGAAACATGTATCTTGTAGAAAGTAAATATTTACAATATGTTATAAGATTTATAAACCAAAAGAGTATGCAATAAAATAGGACAACGTTTCCATCACAACATTCATCAAAGTAGAACACAATGTTCAACAAAAGAGAAAGAAAGGCATGGACCACTTATGGAAAAAAACTCTAAATGATTATTTCATTAAACCCAATGAAGATTATGATAGACACACATTTGAAATCTCATGCTTAAATTAAAAGTCTTGAAAAATCAAAATGTTATGTCCCAAAATAGTTCTATGGGAACCTAAAAAAATTATAGATGTCTTTAAATAAATAAAGAGTATTGTCTTGGGTTACAAATAAAAGATTGTGTTTTTCCTTCAAAGAGGATTGGGATAGAGCTCTCCCAGACCATGAAATGAAAGAGAGACCTGGAAGACAAAAGAGAAACAGTCAAGGGTCAACGTTAGGTTTTCACAAATTACTAGGAGCAAAAAATGCGAAATGATAGATGATTGTAGAAGAAGGATGACAAGGGCAAGAATAAGGTTGCTACTTGACTTACTACATGATGGAAATATTCAAACTCTTTACTTTCTTGCTCAGGATTCTTTTGTAGGTGGTTGTTCTGCTGGCAGTGGAATAATTGTTGTAACTACTTCATGCTTATCTATCTTGGTTGTATTAACCAAATCTTCTCTCAACCATTCTTCAATGTACTCTGTCATCGGAGCAACCATTATTTTGTGCTTGGTTTTTATCTCGAATAGTTCATTCTCCATTCCTATTAAGTCTATACTGTTGATGTTTGGACAACATCGGGAAGACATTTTCCTATATTAATAATTAAATAATATATATAATAAGTAAATGATAATAATAAAATAGTTATTGATATCCAAGGGACACATCCCTTCATGGATGGCCACCATGTGTTCTCTATATATGAAACACTCATCATTGTAATAATCAATTAATATCAATCATATATCATCTCATATGAAAATCAACATGGTATCAGATTAGTATCAGATCAGGAATGGGTTTGACTCCCTCACGGGAGGGCCCGGGAAAATGAGAGAGCTATTGGTTAGGCCTATCCTAAGTGTTTTGGAGATTGTCACTTACACACAATCTCGATGAATCAGATCTCTTTGGTAAATTGACTTCAGGTTTTGATTTAAACCAACAATATCCATCCCACATTTGTATGATGTTGGCCTTAAGTATTGGTGTTGTGGTCGCCTTTGTGGATCCCCTAAAGATCGCCCCCCTTAGTGAACACGACTATGAACCTGTCAAACACGCGGTTGCACCGTATAAACAAGTCATGTCCAGTTGGCCATGGGATGCTCAAAACATACTCAGATTCGACAAGATGGAATTTAAAGATTAGATCTACGGACCAGAGTCTATGGAATTTGATCTCTAGGAAAGAGGACCTTATACAAGATTAGCTGATGGGGAATTGTAACATGGATGGGACCTCATCATGGATGGGAAAACTTTACCTCTTCTTTCTCTTAACTATACTGTGGAGATGTTATGAGAAATTATGCAGCAAACCACATGGAATTAGGTTTCACAGAAAGACGAGAGATCTATATATAGTTGATGCCTATTATAGACTAACAGTAGTTGTGTCGGATGGCAGATTTTGACTCACGTCGATGGAAATCCTATTATATTCACATACAACCTTGATGTCCACAACAACAGTTATATCTTCTTTATCGATACAAGCACGCGATATGTATGAAAATTTGATGTATAATACAAGTTGCTTCGCGGTTGGTCGGTTTCGATGGGCGGTTAAAGTACTGTGAAATGCAATAATTATTTCATTGTTTAGATTTTTTCAAATATAACAAGGAAGCTATGCATCTCTATGATCAAATTCTAGAGGCGGTTACGATGCCAAATCAATTTACATTTACTAGCCTTCTAGTTCTTGAATAGGGGAAGAGAGTCCATGGTCATATTGCTAAATTGGGGTTTGGTTTGTATTGTGTTCTGGGTAATGCACTTGTTATATTGGATGCTAAATGTGGGAGCATTGAGGAGGTAGGTCGCATGTTTGACACGATCCCTTTGAGAAACAAGTATTCGTAAAATACTTTGATTGGAGCCTATTCCCAATCTGGTGATTTACACTATGAATGTGCCCTGTTTGACAAAATTCCAGCACACGATGTAGTGTCATGGAACTTGATGATTTCAATATATTCCCAACATCGGTATGATAAGGAAGGCATCCAACCATTTGTTGAAGTTCAACATGATGGCATGAATCTTGATTTGTTCACCTTCACCTTTGTGTCAACTACATGTTCCAATAAAGAGCCTTTGAAATAGAGGACATGATCGATGAAATGGATCTTGGCGTGTGAAGTTAATCCCCTTGTAATTGTTCTAGTAGAAGAAATTCGAACGAGAAAACTTCATGCAATTGGAATCAACGTGTTATAGTTGGGTATGGACTTAGAGACTTCTCAAGTGGAGAGGTAATGTTGCATGGTTATATAGAATCTGACTGGACAAGGAGTGCATTGGATAAAAAGAGGACTTCAAGTTGTTACTTTATCTTGGGTTCTGCTATGATTTCCCGGCTTAGTAGGAAGCATAATTTCATAGCACACAACACAACAGATGCAGAGTACATAGCAGCTAGTGTGGTAGTTCGCGAAGCAGTATGGCTTCGAAAGCTTCGTTCATATTTATTTGGTTAAATGCTCGAGCCTACGTTGATTCACTATCACAATCAAAGTTGTGTGAGACTATCGGTGAATTCAGTTTCTCATGACAACATTGACTGTAGCAGACATTGGGCAATAAGAAAATTTGCAATAAGGGTCATTATCTATGATACGAGAACCCTTAATTCTTTGAAGGAACATTTTCCCTGGTATGAGAGCCAGAAATATGTCTTATTGTATTTGAGCCACTTTTCCTAGTACGGGTGCTCAATAATGTTATGCATGTCATCAATATTGCTAGTGTGCAAGAAATGAAAGAGAAAAGGAGATCATTCCACTTGATCTTCTCTCTGGGGACTTGGTTAGTGTAAAATGAGATCACATGGTAGGTAGTGTGATCTATTTTGAAGTCAAGACTCAAGGGGAGTCATCTAGCTCATGCAAAGAATCATACATGGAGGGAAAGACCTTCCAAACATGATGTCATGGAGTGACATCACTAGAAATGATGCTCAGAGACATGTAGTCTCTAGGAGCAATGTACCTCCTAGGATGGGACCATGCCAAATAACAGAGAAATTTATAGTGACCATGAACACAAGTTATGGTGATGGACCCTGTGATGGAGGAAGATCTAATATGAGACTCGGAGGGAGCAGTTGTAGCAATCCCGATACATGAGTCAAGCCATGATATGTTAAGGAAGTAGGCATGGCAACATTTCTAGTGTATGTAGAGGCACTCCCAAAGAGGGAGGAGGTACTACATCCAGAGGGAATAGAGATTGAGTTACCTCTAGAGAAGGAGGAAGATCTACCTTCAGTGTCAGAAGGAGTAGAGACAGAGGAGGAGTCACCTCCAGCTCCAAAGGGAGCAATTATTGAGCCACTCTCAGCTCTAGATAGAGCAGTTGCAGAGGAAGCAATTGCATAGAGAGAGTAGAGGAGCCAATTCCATAGAGAGAAGCCCCAAAGGAGGGTAGTTGCTGACAAATTAGAGAATATACTCTCAGTCTAAGTGTTTATAAGTTATAGAGTCACATAGGGAGTAGTTTCATAATCCCATAGGGAGTACCTACAGAGAGAGTAGAAGACCTACTCTCAAGTAAAGATCTAGATAGTGCTTTACAGTAAAATCCTGAGCCAACACGTGATTTGAGCAAATTAAGTTGCAACAGAGAGTGTACTAGTGTGGTATAGTTGGATATGTATCAGGAGATGAATAGAGGTTGCAGAGATATATAGTTCTGACCAGGCTTGGTCAACACATCAACAACATGTTCATCCATGCTAACATACTGGAGATTTATGGCTCCTCTCTACACCATATCACAGATGAAGTGATATCAGATCTCTATGTGTTTCGACTCATCATGGAACACATGGTTCTCCATCATCTTTATACAACTTGGTTATCACATAGAATCACGGTGAATTCCATCACCATATCAAATAGATTTGTCAACAACATCCGAAGTCATATGGCTTCACAACTGGCGGAACATGCAACAATGTATTCTGCTTCTTCCGTGCTCAAAGAAATGTTGAATTGCTCCTTACTCTACCATGAATTCATGGCTAACCTCAGACTGAAACAACATCTTGAAGTGCTCTTTCTATCATAAACACTTCCAGCTCAATCTAAATCAATGTAACCACTCAGTCTAAAGTCATGATCTCTAGTATAATAAAGACCAAAATCCAACGTACCGTTAAGGTATCTCATCATATGTTTTGCAGCAACAATGTGAACACATATAGGTTCTATCAGATACTAACTCAAAGCAAAATATATATCTAGTCTGGTATTCATCAGATACATCACTGAACCAATAATCTGTCTGTACAGAGTAGCATCAACCAATTCTGACGAGGTATCTACCAGGAGATTCAACTTTGTTTCCATGGGTGTGTTCATGGATTTACATCTCAACATGTCAAACCTCTTCATTTTAACTGCATACTTCTCTTGGTTAGAGAAGATATTCTCTGTGCTCTGCCAAACTTCAAGACCTAAGAGATAATGCATTTAGGTCTTCCATCAAAATCTGTAGCGAACTTCTTTTGCAATCTGTGATGATATTTTCTTCATCTTGTCAAGAATACATCATCTACATATAGTAGTAACATCATTGGCTCATCATTTATAACCTTGAGATAAAGGTTAGAACCAACTTTACTCTTGGTAAAGTCCAAGCTTGTTAGGAAATTGACAATTCTTCCTTACCAAGATCTAGGAGCTTGCTTCAACATGTACAAAGCTTTCTTCAACTGGCATGCATGAGTCTTTCTATCTTCACTCTTCAATTCAAAGTTTCTCATTGCATTGTACCAATCTAGTACACTTGCTTAGCTGCAACTCAATATGCACAATCATGTGCTAGCTCTATGTGCTCTTTGCAAGGCACTATCTGTCTCACTGATTGGGAGTATGTCCTCTCCTCTTTCTACAACTACACTTGCTCTAAAGCTGAGAATGGTTTCTTCATTCTCACAGTGACTGCTAAAATCTGGGAGTAACTCCTCTACTTCATCATGGAAACAACTTCATCTGAAATTGAGAGTGGCTCAATAACTGATATTGAAGATAGCTCTTCTTCTTTCATGAAGGTAATGCTATCTTTTATCATAGTCATGTTTCCATTACCCAACTAATGTACTGCACCAAATACCACTCAATTTTAAATATGGGGATTGCTCCCCCTTCATCTTATACTATATATGAATCATGGTTGTTCTGGTTGTCTTCATAAGTACTAGAACTATTTCTTCAATAAGTGTCTCGTCATAGTATTCTCCCTTTTGCTAGGAGAATCCTCTGGACACACATCAACATTTGTACATATGCAACATGCTTGATCTGTATAGATCAATTTTGGAAGTCAATACTGACTTCTCTTCTAGTCTCACGGAAGAATCCATATCCTAGTCTTTCTGACTGGCTTCCTTCTCTGTTACTGAAACAAGGGAATCTTCCAGGAGATTTCATATCTCCTAGGAGTCTCTGAAGTTACGATCTAGTCTTCTTATGGCATATGTCTCCCAATCCTGGAAGTTGTCTCTTCATCTGATCCTTTCTGAGATCAGGTTTATCCTTGATTTCTTCTCAGTCTACAAGGATTTCATCATCTCTTACAGGGTATACTTGGTGTTGAATACAAAGTCTAAGTATGAAAGACTGAGTCAGGCTTCAAACAAGTTCTGCTTCTCATCAAGGTGGCTTTATTAACCTTTTAACAATTCTGTTGTGAGATCTTGATCTAATGTTCGGTCATATTTGGAGCCTTCTGCTCCTTACAATTTATATTCATATGAGATACTTTGAATCTCAAAGGATAGTGTCTTCTTCATCTTCTTTGGTACATGAGTGTATATGGTCATATACATAGTCTGCTTCAAGTCTCATATAATATGTTCCCTTCAACAACCTTCACTATAACTTCCTCAGGGTTATCACCTGTGACCTGAAACAAGGTCAACAAAACAACAAGAAAGAATAATAATCTTTTGATAATAGTAGATAAAATAATAACACGAATAATCATCACAGTAGCTCCTTTAGAGCTATCACTTGTGGCATGTCTGAAGCAAAGATCAAAAGTAAGAGATACAATACGAAATGAGGTCAACACTCTTATAGTGTTGTGATCAAACATTCCTCCATGGCAACGTGGAACTAACACAAGAGGTTTCTCCTAGAGGAGATGTTAGTTGTATCAGGCAAATGATTACATTAAGTATTTATCTTAATATGCTCACATGCTACCAAGTATAATACTTTTCAAGGATTGCTATCAACTATATTGTTTACTTGTAAAGGAGTAGTCATCAGCTTGTCATGTGCAACTTTGAATTTTATCAACTTAATTAATCAAACCTGGAACCTGGGGCCTTGTCCTCAAGAATGAGTGTGTTGCTTTTCTTCCAAGTCTCCTTCACTCAAGATGACGAGTGCTTTCTTCAACATGTCTTCTATACTAAGACAATATGCTATATTGACAGAAGGTTGGGTTAGAGGGTAAATTCTATGATCTCAACTTTAATCCATCTAATACATTGACTTTAATTTTGACTGGTCATAGCTTCAACATGCAACAATGATCAAAATAATGTCATAACGAACAGATGCATATCAGAATAATCAAACCCGAGTTGCATTGTTCCTCTGAATGTGTTGGATCTTGAGATCCTTCTGGATCTATGGCAAGATATCCCTTCTCCTGCAAATACCCTTTAAGGCTTAACCGTTTAAACATGTGTGAGTACATACCTCTGANAAATAATAACACGAATAATCATCACAGTAGCTCCTTTAGAGCTATCACTTGTGGCATGTCTGAAGCAAAGATCAAAAGTAAGAGATACAATACGAAATGAGGTCAACACTCTTATAGTGTTGTGATCAAACATTCCTCCATGGCAACGTGGAACTAACACAAGAGGTTTCTCCTAGAGGAGATGTTAGTTGTATCAGGCAAATGATTACATTAAGTATTTATCTTAATATGCTCACATGCTACCAAGTATAATACTTTTCAAGGATTGCTATCAACTATATTGTTTACTTGTAAAGGAGTAGTCATCAGCTTGTCATGTGCAACTTTGAATTTTATCAACTTAATTAATCAAACCTGGAACCTGGGGCCTTGTCCTCAAGAATGAGTGTGTTGCTTTTCTTCCAAGTCTCCTTCACTCAAGATGACGAGTGCTTTCTTCAACATGTCTTCTATACTAAGACAATATGCTATATTGACAGAAGGTTGGGTTAGAGGGTAAATTCTATGATCTCAACTTTAATCCATCTAATACATTGACTTTAATTTTGACTGGTCATAGCTTCAACATGCAACAATGATCAAAATAATGTCATAACGAACAGATGCATATCAGAATAATCAAACCCGAGTTGCATTGTTCCTCTGAATGTGTTGGATCTTGAGATCCTTCTGGATCTATGGCAAGATATCCCTTCTCCTGCAAATACCCTTTAAGGCTTAACCGTTTAAACATGTGTGAGTACATACCTCTGACGACATTTACAAGTGGTGGCACCATCTGGTAGCAGCAGTAATGATCACCAACTCTTAAAAACTTCAAGGGGTATTACAACTGGTATTACGACCGATACTTCAACTAGTACTGCAACTGTAACTACAACTTAGGGTTTTATGAGGAAACCCTAATTTTTCAAACTTCAAATTCTGAAATTTTGATCAAGGGGATAGATGCGCTAAGCTGAGGCGAATATGTTGGTGCAGTCAGATTTCTGAAAATCCAAATTTTACCCCCTCAAACTTGACCATCGGATTTCTGGACGGGTGCTTCTAGTTTTCTGGTACTTCTGGTACTTCTGGTACTTTGTGAAAACTAGGGTTTCACTTTCCGGGAGATCTACCCACTGAAAAGGTGTGCTAAAGGTGCCAAATAATTCCTTGGGTTAGGGCGCACTTTTCTAGATGGTTTTGAGGCTGAAAATATTCTTGAATAAAAATCCCTAATTTTCATGTATGACAACAATGACGTTTTTCTTCTTCTTGTGAAAGATGCTCTCTTCATCTTAGCTCTGATACCATGTTAAGGTTTAAGCTATTATTAGGTTTCTTTTCAATTCACTAGATAACCATAGCATAGATAGTATCATTGAGAAACACACAATCACAAGAGACACATCATTTATCCTGGGAAACCCTCATGGGCGAGAAAATCCAACAAAAACTTCCTTAATATAGATAGCCAATACAATGCCAAAAGAATAAACCAAACAATACAGAAAGTCCTCTCCCAAGTAGTGCACCTTTCTCTCTCTCTTCTTCTCCAACTGCAACTCCAGATTTGTGCTCTGATGAACAAGTGAGTGAGTGAACAAATGAGACGTTGGCCTCCTTGATTTATACAATCTGGTAGGTGTGAACATAAGTGTCTTTTCATTGGTAGGGCCAACTTCTCATTCTAGGTGGTTATAACCACTTATATTCTTGGGGCCAACTTCTCATTTAGCCTATTACAATTAGGGTTTGACCAATCCACAAAGGGAATTTGGTTATTTACAATACCCGACATGATCAATCCACAAAAGGGGATTGATCTAATGAATAATACATCAATAATACATAGAATACTCTTTGCAGTTACAATATTTCAACACCAACATCCCTTGTGTAGAGAATATGAGGACATGTCAAGGAAGTTGACCTTGACGTCACACACTATGGGGTGTTGACCCTAGTGTTTCTAGAGGGAGTAGCCTCTAGAAGTCCACATGGGAGTGCCATGCGTGATAGACATTCTCTAGATCATACTCCTCTATGACTTAGTTGAGTTGATCTATGAGGACACTTATCTGAGAAGGGATAAGTGTGTTTGGGCTTATAACCCAATGTCCCTTGTGGAGAGCACACAAGGACACATCTCTTGTGGAGAGAACATGAGGACATGTCAATGGCATCGACCTTGACATCACACACTATGGGGAGTTGACCCTAGTGTTTCTAGAGGGAGTAGCCTATAGAAGTCCACATGGGAGTGCCATGTGTGACAAACCTTTTGCTACTATGGTGGTTGTGTACCACTGGCGAAGATTGCGTGTCTCTGGACGATATTTGTGTACTACTACAATGGTTGTGTACTAGTGAAAATGACAGTGTGTCACTAGACAATAGTTGTGTGCTACTAGGAGTGGTTGTGTACCACTGGAAAATAGTTGTGTACCACAATGGAAAGATACCTCCCTAGATAAGAGGGATTTTTGATGTTTCAACATCGGGCAAACCTTCTCCTAGATTGGGCTGGAAACCAAGGGAGATAGGATACATTTATCATAAAGGTGTAATTGTAGTAAATGGGCCCAGGCGTGGTCCTTCCTTAATCATGACAAGGGATAATATGGACTCGAGGTTCTTTCCACATGTCAGTTAGCATCAGGCTGACATTCACTCATAGGGGTGTACCTGTGGTAAATGAACTTGGAGTGGTATTTTTCCTAGTCATGGTAATTTGAAAAAGAATGATAAAGACTCAAGATGCTAGATGATATCACAGGTAGACCCAGAGTGATCCTGATCTCAGAGAGAGCCAATTGTCTCAGAGGGAGAGCTGTATTGAGAGTTTCCCCTTGATTCAGGTTGGAGAGAAACATCTCCAAGGACTGATAGACATGTGCCATGAGTGTAGAGCGAATTTTATATACTTCAGAGACAAGCTTGGCATGATGCAAAATTTCTCCCTCGTTTAGAGGGAGTGTTGATGTTTGGAAAACATCGAGAAGACATTTTCCTAAATTAATAATTAAATAATATATATAATAAGTAAGTGATAATACTAAAATAGTTATTGATTATCCAAGGGACGCATCCCTTCATGGATGGTCACCATATGTTCTTTATATATGGAACACTCATCATTGTAATAATCAATTAATATCGATCATATATCATCTCATATGAAAATAAACATATACTTAGTTGGTGCAATGTGTCATCGATGTCATCATACTTATTAATGTATCTGAAAAGCCACCTTTCAACCTCATCTTTAGAGAATTCTATTAAGCCGGTGAACTCACTCGCCCATGCAACCTTTAATGCTTTAAGTTGTTCTAATAATTTCTCTTTAGACACGAGTATGGTATCCATTAATAAATTTGGGCCATCGAGTTCTTTTGTAAGATCCACGAGCTTTAGAAAAAGGTCACCTCTTTTGATTTTCATAGCATTCGTCTCATTCTGTGTTTCTCTTAAACTTTTAATTCTTTTCAACTAACAAGCATTGATTTGCTTCATTTAGATACTAGAGGGAAGTTTTTGTTCTCTTATGTGGGTGTCACTTAAACTTGAAAATTTTGTCACAGATGTTCCCACAAACTCCTTGTAAAAACCTTGGTCATTCTCTATATCCTTTTGGAGATACTCTCTGAAATACATAATCCTTGATGAAAAGCTGGTAGAGTTATGTGTGAGCTCCCAAATTTCATGGATTGAGTCTATTCTTTTTTGAATTCCATCTCTAATGACCTTTCTCACTGCCAACAACAAAATGGATGAACATTTCAACTTACTTTTGCTTTTTAGGATGTCCTCTAGGGTAAGTATTAGTTGAATTGTGGTTAATGTCTCAACACAAAATGGTTTCATAATCAAAGCTAACTCTAATTCCTTTATTTTTTCTTTTAGAATTATTGTTTTTTTCAATATTACAGATGGATTCTTTCAATGCTTCTCTAGTTGCCTCATGAAACTGTGCAATTTTTGAAGGGGAAACCCCATGGAAATCAATTTCTGATTTCCATTTTTCAGATACTTTCTTGCTTTTTGCATTAACCTTCTCTACGAACAATTTTTTGGAATTTCTGTTGTAGGCCACGTGGTGAAGTGTTATAGATTCTTCTTCAAATATCTCTGGTTCTTGGATGACCAAAGCTTCAACAATTTTCTAGATTTCTCACAGACGTTGTTTTGATCAGTTGGGTTCTTTGATAGCTTCACCCACATCCATTGCTTGGGGAATTTCTTGAATTTACAGTATTTGCAGTCCCATTTTTTGGGTCTCTCTCTTTATTTTAGCAAAGGTATGCACACCATATGATTTTTCAAGATTTTTCTTCATAAGGTATTTGCCACTATCGTCATTTGAGTTTCTGACAGGTGTTTTCCTTATTTCCAAACAATTATTCCTTGGTTTTGTTTTAGTCGAGGTACTTCTCTGTGAAACATTGGGAGAATTGGGGTTCTTGTTTGTTACTTCTCCGTCTTTTTGTCTATAACATTCACTAGTACTTGCTAACTCTTCAACATCATTCAGGGATTCATCGATTGAGGTCTCAGGGAGATTTTGATTGTCCCCTCCTCCTTTCTTAACCTGTTCAGACTTAGTGAAATAAGAATAATATCGCACTAGGGACATGTGTGTAGTAAATAGATCATTAGCGTAGAAAATCTCAACACATTCAACTTCTTTTAGGCCAAGTTGTTCCAATTGTCCTATGAATTCATTCAGATGAACGATATGCTTTACAACAAATTCTCCAAATCTCCAGGGCAATGGGATGAACTGCTTTTTCCTTTTTTCATACATAGTTATATAACAAAGTATATGTCAGATACATAGAAAGGGAGTAAAAAGGGTTTCTCTTGGAAACTGAATAATATTATAACATGAAAATCCTCTGTGGTCTCAAAAATTACTTTCTCTGAGAGAAAGGAGGTAGCCTCAAGTGACAATCTTTATGTGTTCAGACCAACGATTAATTTTTAAAATTTAGAAATAAAATTGTTGTGGACTGGGTAGAAATAGTATTGAGCCTTGTGTCTCGAGAAGGTTGGATATCAGATAGAGACTAGTTCCACCTTAAAATCGACTTTCTTTTCCCTCGTCAAGTCTTTAAAAATATGATAGTAGGCTATGGAAAATATCAAATAAGATTTCATGTAGAATTTTCAGGTTCTTTTCAAACCATCTAGTTGAAATTAAATTTCATTTCACTACAAGGAGAACACCTTCTAATGGAGGCTTTTACGTAACCTCCCTGAAAAATTCTTCCCTTAGTTGTAAATACAAGAGGTTGTTAGCAAAGATGGGTGACTGGAGGTTTTTGTGGATTTTTTTTTGTCGATGTGCCTTTATGGAATAGACGCACCAATGTGCATATAATAATGACCACATCATAGCTTAAATGTTCAACCACCTTGTCACTGTTCATATCGAAGGCACGTGGCGAGAGGTTTTTGCAGAGGTTTTTTTAATCGATGCATCTTTAACATATAGATGCACCAAAAATTTAATGAAAAATGATGTCTCGGTGTGTTCATGTTCTCGTATCACAACCATACTTTATAATAAAATTACATGCACCAAATAAATCGCATTGATGTCTTTGAACACAACCCATCGATGCACCTACCCGTCGAAAGGCGCACCAAGGTAGGGTAAATAAAAATAAAATTACTAAGACAATTTTCATTGTTACAGTGCATCATGTGATTTCAAACTCTCAAGCAAGCATCAGTTCTCACATTTTCTCGCAAGACTCCCCATTTCTGGTGCTCTACATAGACTTTGATACCTCTATTGTTGGATTCCACACATTTCTAAATTTTGGAAATTACCAAAAAAATTCATTTTCTCTCCATTGTGCAACCACGCCTCCTCAGGCCAGAATAGAGAAAGTAAACTATTTATTAACTTCCTATTTGCATTTTCATCCAATCATAATTACAATTTAGCTTGAAATTGGGCATTTTTTTCAATTTTCTTTTTAAATTTCACACAGTGCACCTGGACGGTTCAGCTCACCCCGAAGTGGTGTGTATTGTGTTAAATACACAGTGAGCATCGTCAATGGTGCACTGATATATGGTCATACCGACATCATTCAAGCTAGCATACCGCGGAAAATTACCAAAAAACAAAGCGGTGCATCCTTCAGAACTCCCCTACATTAGTGCAAACTGGGATTATATATGCATCGATGCGTTACATTTTGTTATCGCACCGCTATTCTAATTATTAAAGATTTAACCTAGCGATGCACCAAGTTTAATTAATCACCCCAGGGCGTACCAAAAACATAATTCCATGGTGATCACCTCCACCGACGGATCTATATATGTTTGTAGCGGCTTTTTTCAAGCTAGTGCACTGTGATAAATTAGCAAAAATCAAAGTGGTGTGTCCTTTGGACTACCCTGACACCGTCACAAAACGAGCTTATAATAGAGTCGATGCATTACACTTAATTAACCACACGACTATCTCAATGATTTATAAAATTTAACTTATTGGTGCACCACATTTAATAAATCGCCCTGGGGCGTACCCTAAACATAACACCACAAAGAGTCATTGTTTAAACGCACCGCCATAATTTATATTAAAATTATATGCATCGAATAAATCGCACCGGTGTTGTTGAACATCACTCACCGCTGCGCCTACCTGTCTAAAGGCGTACTGAGGTAGAGTAAATAAAATAAAAATTATCAAACCAATTTTCACTTTTATAGTGCATCTCATGCTTTCAAACTCTCAAGAAAGAACCCGTGCTCACCTTTTTCCTAAGACACTCTGTTTTTGTTGCTCTACACCAACTTGGAAAGCTCCATTGCTAGATTCCACACATTTCCAAATTTTGGAAATCACCACAACTTTTCATTTCATCTCAATGTTGTAACCATGCCTCCTCGGGACAAAAGAGACTAGGTAAATTATTTATTACCTTCCTATTGACATTTTCATCCATTCAAAATTACAATTTAGTTTGAAGTTTGCAAATTTTTTCAATTTTGCGCAGTGCACCTGAATGGTTCAACTCGCCCCGATGTGATGTGTACTGTGTTAAATACATAATGAGCACCATTGCCGAGGTGTCAAATACATGTATGCACAAGTCGTCAAGCGCACTGCAATTAATTGTTAGAAATAAACTGGTGCGTCCTTCTAAATGACCCGAAACTGGGGCACAATGTGCTTCGACCCACACCGACACATTTCACTTCATTAACCGCACCATTAGCTCAACAATATATAGAAGTTAACCCAATGGTGCACCAATTCTATACAACAACAATGGGGCGTACCGAAAAAATAATGCCTCGAACTATCAATGTTCAAATGCACCACCATATCTTATAAAAAACAGATATGCACAGAATAAATCACTCCAGTGTTGTTTAACATTACACATCGCTATATAATATAAAAAACATATACACATCGAATAAATCTCTTCAATGTTGTTTAACATTACGTTCCGCTATGCTTCACTCAACTAACAAATTATACCCACAATGGAACATTTCACTTCATTAAGCGCCCCACTAGCTCAACGTTGTATGAAAATTTAACCTAGCAGTGTGCAAATTGCACCAAATCACACCGGTTCAAACCAAACACATAACGCCCGAAAATGTCAATTTTCAAACGCACCACCATACTTTATAAAAATCATACACTCATTGAATAAATTGCATTGGTGTCATTTAACATTACCCACTGGGACACTTGACTTAATTGAGGGCACCACTTACATAACGATTTATAAAATTTAATGTAGCAATGCAACCATTGTAATAAGACGCACCGGTCATGTGTACAAAAACATATGGAGATATATATTTCTTGAATTTTCAAAGCGGGGCATCTCATTGGATGCATCATTCTCGGTTCTCTATCCTTTACAACGCACTGATGTACAAAACTCGGTGCTCCACTAACACGGTAGTGTCGGTGCATTAAGAGTAACCCATTGCATCACTTCAACTACAAAATCAAAGTTTAGGTTAGCGGTTCCCATCAGTCCACAAAGTACACTAGTGTTGTAAAGACAACGTCACTAGTAGACGACATGCCAGTGATTTGGTAGACATGGCACACCAGTGCATTTGGTTTAACAAAGGGCACCATGGATTTGTGCGCTATAAATTTTAGTGTTGTGGTGCGTCTTTATTAATGAGATGAACTATTACTGATAGAAATGACTTTGTTGGTGCAAATAGTCCTATGGGACACAACACTTAGCGATGTTATTATTCTACTATAGCACACCGATAGCGGGGTGTATGAACTGTTGGGGGAACATCGATTTATTTTATAGACTTCTTTGCGAAAAAAAAATATTTGTTTTAAATACATGTCATTTATATATCTATTTGTTTTGTAATTTCAAATCATTTTATCTTTATATATGTTCCGAATGTTATTTGTATGTGAATAAGAGATGACGATGATGAGAGCAGGAGGAGGCAGGGTGACATCAGGTCGAGACATATACTTTTGTGCATGAGTGGGAAGCTAGGGAGAGGGATAGCAAGGCTTACCATCACCCGAATTCACAACATGCTCATGACCTTTTGATGGAAACTGGTCTCTTGAAGTTTTATGAGGAGGGCAGATCCCTTAGGTGGGACTTTGCATTGTTACAATAGTTGATTCGTCAATGGAATCATGGGAGATAGGGATTCAAAGTCGGTCTGGATATGTGGTATCATCCCACAGAGGAGGATGTATATTTTATCACTGGGTTGTCTAGGAGGGGGGTGTATTTGTCCCATTTCCCTGTGCTATTGCCCAGTGTTGCAGGAGATACCTAGCTGGCATATATGTAGAGATATGTCATCCCAAATATTACTTCAACTTATGAGTTCCAAGTTAAAGGTGTTTAGCTACATATAAGTGCATTTGAGAGAGAGGACGTTAGGTTTTAACCATATCTAATGAGTGTGGCACTCCTCTATCAAACCACCAACATTTGTATCTATAACCTTGGTAATATATATCGATAGATAATGAGTCTGGTTGAATATAGCTCCAACTTATAGTAATAAAAAAAGATCTAAGCTTATGTAGGCCTCCAATAGCTACATACAAAAGATCTACTTAACCAATAGTGTTTCCTTCCTTCAAACTGTTGAATAACCAAGCATAGTTGCACCCTCCCGGGCTGGTGCGTACCCTAATTTCCTGTATATGTTGTTTCTGACCTCCAAACTTCACAAGAATGGTTGAAATCTATAGATCCGAAGGATATATTCTCACGGAAGAAATCCCTTGGTACTTGCATGCAGATCTGAACCCTGCAACTCAATATCTCCAAAGAAATATACACCCTCCTTCAAGAAACTCGCACAACTGGAAGAATAAATAAATATGGCATGGAATCCCTCCACAAAATGATGAGAAAAGGTGCCCTGGTGATAGCTGACACTTCTGAAGTGAAACCTTTTCCAGATCCAAAGTCCACAAGTCCCCACAAACTCTTATCTCATGGAAGATGCGCCCTAGCTTTGCAGAAAGACCCCAAAGTTGCACCTTACTTCCATAACTTGCTTCTGAAACTGATATAAAACTGAAATAGAATGGAGAGGGTGTAATATTTCACCACCTTAGCCAAGCTCGGATCAAGAACAGAGGAATCTTTCACCTCCTTACTGATCTATAGGGTTTATTCAGTCAGAACCCTCAAAACCCCCAAGTACCTTGAGCTTTCTAGCCAAGAAGCCATACATCAAAATATCAATCAACATAATGAGAGAATAGAAGCCCTTATCTCTCTTTTATACCCCCTTCCACATTTTTCCATTAAAGTGAATTTTAATTCATCTTGAATATTTGTTCATAAAATCACTTTATTAATTTAATAACCCCTTTTACTCCAAAAAGTGATTAATTCACCATTATAATTTCTCCTGCCACTGAAAGTCACTTTTTATCATCCTATCCTGTAGATATTTTTTTCCCGGTTCCAACAAGCTATTACATTGAGGTGTTTCTCCAAGAAACAAGCTCCAAATAACACCTTTAATGTAATTAATTAAAATATGTTCAATAATAACCCAAAATTATGGAGATCGTCGGAATGCAACGAAACCAAGGACAAGTTGTGCGGAATAGATACTGATGATGAAATATAATGAATAATCTGAGTCAAGCCCCATAGAAATCCTCAAAACTTCATGAGCTCATTATCACCCCAAACTATAACATAAGGGAATCCAAAAATGGGGACATTACAATCATCCCGACCTGAATATTGCTTGTCCTCAAGCAATAGCTGAATCAAAATGTGTATGATCTCAAGGTCCCATATCCACTTGTGTGACAAGAAGTAATATCCCCCCAAAAAATGGTCCCTCAAAGTTCTTTCCATGCCTGCCACCAGAATTCTCCCAATGAGTAGAATGATCATGTGCAGTAGATCCTTAGTAAACTCCTAAGGCAATCACTCTACTATGATCTTAACTCCATTAACCACTAGACTACCAATCACTCTAATACATGGATCCCAAATCAAGATATGAACTGCAGTTCCTCATAAAGTATAGCTCTGTAAGACATCAACACAAAGAGTCTCTTGAAGATCCGCAACCAATAGAGCAAGTAAATACAATATCCATCCCTCAAGGAATATCTCACCTAAACCAATATCCAAACTACCACCTTCGGTAGTATCCAGATCCCCTGCTAACCAAGAAGATGATATACTCATGTTCTTGATCCTCAACCAAGGAGACACATCCTGCCACATAGCGTCCTCATCTCCATCTGCGCTCAAATCCCGCCAACAATGGAAGGAATTAATCATGAGTGTCCCAGAAACTCCCATGCACTCTGGAAGTGCACCAAACCCTACATCAAATAACTCTGATTGTGCCATACCACATATCTCGGTGCCTGCTGAATTGTAAATCTCTAGCCAAAGTGTACTGATAGCTATGTTGTCCTATCTATGATCACTAAAATTGACCTCTCTGCCAACCCACACTGTTTCTTGCAGTGTTCCATACTCCGACAATATCCCTATGATGTCAACCCTACTATATAGCTCTAGTACACCAAGGTCAAGAGATGCTAGCATACTCTCCCAATTATGCCCTAAAACGAGGGTGGCTAAGGAATCATGCCCCGACTCATGATGCTGGCCTACCGAGCATGCCCCTATATGCCTCATGACATCATCCTCAAGATCCTCCCAAGATAATCTCTCTCTGATTTGTTGACAGGTCCTAAAATGTCCAAGTTGTCTGACCATAGGTACATCATGTATGGTCCTCAAGACCTCTGTCGCTACCTGCTGCGACCATACATCCTGCCAAATGACCTCATAGTCCTCATTGGAAGCATCGTTCCTACTATGCTCCTCGTCCTCACCCCAATGAGATTCTGAACCTATATCCACCTCTGAAATATCCTCTGTCCCACGACTTAGGCTACTCTCCATCATGCCCAAGGCCTCATCTGACTGTCTCGGGTGAACCTCCCCTATCCTGCTGCATATAATGAAGTATCCCCTGTCAGGTGGTCTCTTTCCAACAACTCTATGTGTCCCATGCAACTTCCTATCTTCCCCTATGTTGTTGTATAAACGGAAAGTATTGGGGAAGGCTAACATAAATTTATGCAACTATATGTAGGACTAAGAAGTGTCATACGCGTTAGTCAATCCCAAAGGCTTGACCAAAAAATCATCCACAAACATCCACGGTGAATATTCGCCTAGACTCCACACCAATATCATGCCATTGTGTACAACAGTAGGTGACTCCACACACTGATGGTCAATCACATTCCCTCGATCATCACTCCTATGATTGCCGCTACTGTGAATGTGATATCCAAGGTCCATGTATTTTTATAAAGGAGAGGAATGCTCTCCATGGAAATCTCCATGCTCCACTAAGTGTGTCTCCTCCCTGCACTCCAATGCATCCCCCTAGATCCCATTGTACACCTTTTCATGCCCCTATGGACTACCACTCATCAATGTATGCCCCTATATACCCATGCAAGCTTCTATATCCTCCTACATCATCATGTATCCTGAGTGTATTGTTGGGTCAACCTCTACATGGATGTCAACTAATCCTAAAACCCAAATGGATGTGTCCTCATATCTGCCCTTGGCTCTGGAATCCCCATGTGTATGTGTATGATCAACTGTCTCAGAGCTTCTCATGAATGGTGGTCCCTGTGACACATGAACATCCTCAAGCCTCTCTTGGTTACATCTCTCCATAATCATCAGTGATCCTGGGTATCCCTCATGCTCCTCCATCAACCGAAGCTCCTATATCAA
Source organism: Picea sitchensis (assembly GCA_010110895.2). Classification (NCBI taxonomy): domain Eukaryota; kingdom Viridiplantae; phylum Streptophyta; class Pinopsida; order Pinales; family Pinaceae; genus Picea; species Picea sitchensis. Next base: position 39,330 of record SNQJ01S0085848.1, on the reverse strand, counting down.
ACCACCAACATCCTATAGCGATGTAGTTGAAGTATATATCTGACTCTTTGCTGAGAAAGATGTAGTGGATCTCTGACTAGCTTCCTCAAGGAGCTCCTCTAATATAGACTTTGATTCTTGAAGGGTTGTCTGTGTGCCTTTCAAGAATACTTGTGTGCTCACCAACTCATGAGTGAGTTGGCCCACCTTAGTCTCCTTCTCCTTCAGTGCCCCATGATACATCTCACCAACCTCCAGAAGGTAATCTCTATCCATACGTAACTATTGGTAGTTGGTCCTCATCACAGTCACTCTCTCCATCAGTGTCTGAAATTAATCAATGGAAAACTCCCCATACGAAATATCATGTGCCATCATGGCCCTCCAACAATACTCTGCCACCAATCCATGTGTATCATCAATGTGTCTAATGGATACCACGATCATGTCCTCTCTGACCCTCAATTGTTCCACCAAATTTCGTGACTCCTGAACACTACCCTGTTGAAGTGCTACCTCATGAATTCCACTGATAATGTCAATAGTGGAATCCTAATCAACACACTCATCAAGAGATAATGCACCACACTGCCCACTGCCCATTGTGATACTGAATTCCCCCGTATGCCACTATACATCATCATATACTTTTGCCTCAATCTGAACCACCCTGTATCATGTATGTACAATTATATCCTCCTATGCAGTCACCCTAATAATATCATCTGCACTTGGATCCCATATAGGTGTGTCCATAAATTTTATATGGCCATCCCGACAAATAAAGAATGTATCCTCGTCACTGTAGACCAGTACCAGAAGTAAGTATCCCATCGACGTGTCGGTCTCCACAACCTGATCTATCAATGGACTCCCCAAAAGAGATGACTCACTCTCCCCATACTGAAAGGTATGTACAAATTCATCTATCTCCAAGTCATCTCCTTTTGGGCCTGTAGATCCACATGTCCCTTGTGTTCAATCACTACACAAGGCTCCTCTACCACATCTGGAATGCCATTGATATCACCATGTGTCGTATGTAGCATAGGTGACTGAGAAGGCGAGGAATGTGTCAGGATTAAGTCCATAGGAAGCTCATTATCCCCCATGCCTCACTTCCTAGAAGTCATGTCAACACCTAAAGGTAGGTCACCCAACATTCGAATCTCATCATGCCTAGGTGCTAACACATCTAAACTCTGGTCATCACTCTGGCCATCAAATGCGTGGGTGTCACTCACCTCATGGGACTGCTCTAATGAAGAAACTAAGGCCACCCCCTTATGCACATAATCCTCATGTTCAACTATATGGTCAAACTGAGGTACTTTTCTCTCCAAATCAAGCTCCTCAACCTGCCCCACTGTTATAGCCCTAAAATGCCCTACTTATGCATACATGACATTGGCCTTCCTACCTGCATAATTTGCCAAATCATTGCTGAGGAAATCTATTTAAAAAACCATTTTTTGGAGCATGTACACGCCCTACTGCACTACTTCCCACATACATATTCTTGTTGCATGCTAGATAACTCGCGTACATATGTTTGTTGCACACTAAACAACCTGCGTATACCTCCAAAAGTTGCATAAATTAAAAAGTTGCAAGGAATTCGGTGGAATTAATGGGCTATTAGAGGTTTCCCAACCATTTCACCTGCTATAGCCTGTCCCCAAACCGAATAACTATCCTCTTGTCATATAAAAGGAGATNAATGCCATTGATATCACCATGTGTCGTATGTAGCATAGGTGACTGAGAAGGCGAGGAATGTGTCAGGATTAAGTCCATAGGAAGCTCATTATCCCCCATGCCTCACTTCCTAGAAGTCATGTCAACACCTAAAGGTAGGTCACCCAACATTCGAATCTCATCATGCCTAGGTGCTAACACATCTAAACTCTGGTCATCACTCTGGCCATCAAATGCGTGGGTGTCACTCACCTCATGGGACTGCTCTAATGAAGAAACTAAGGCCACCCCCTTATGCACATAATCCTCATGTTCAACTATATGGTCAAACTGAGGTACTTTTCTCTCCAAATCAAGCTCCTCAACCTGCCCCACTGTTATAGCCCTAAAATGCCCTACTTATGCATACATGACATTGGCCTTCCTACCTGCATAATTTGCCAAATCATTGCTGAGGAAATCTATTTAAAAAACCATTTTTTGGAGCATGTACACGCCCTACTGCACTACTTCCCACATACATATTCTTGTTGCATGCTAGATAACTCGCGTACATATGTTTGTTGCACACTAAACAACCTGCGTATACCTCCAAAAGTTGCATAAATTAAAAAGTTGCAAGGAATTCGGTGGAATTAATGGGCTATTAGAGGTTTCCCAACCATTTCACCTGCTATAGCCTGTCCCCAAACCGAATAACTATCCTCTTGTCATATAAAAGGAGATCTTGGGGTCTTATTCCACAATCAAGCATTAGAACGGTTAAACTCTGCCCAAATCCCTTTCCTTCCTTGCCCAAGTATTTGCAACCTTTTTTGAGTTCTTGCCTCAACATTCCCTCTCTATCCTTTTTCTCCCATACAATCTCTTCCCTTCCTTTGAAGTGATCAGTTGATGTTGAGAGAGGTCATTTGGAAGGTGCAGTTAAAGCATTGTTAAGAGGAGCCCAGACCAGGTTCGCGGAGCGTCGACCTGCAAAGGTTGTAATTTCCAATCTTTGAATATTGAATAAAATAACATTTTTCCCTGTCCCAAATGATATCTTTATGTATTTTATTTGGTTTAGGCATAATGAGTTATATCTAACCCTAATTAATAAATAGAGATAGAATATTGCTAGCCTTGTTTTCCTAAGAGTTGATGTAGGTCAGCTTTGGGAGGAGACCAACATCCAAGGAAGCAACAAAGATTGAGGAGGTCAACATCAAACGTTTAGATCAAAGGTACTGCTTCTGACTTGCTCTTCTATCATTTTATGTTCATCTGTGTGGAATGTTTGGAGTAGCGTAGGAATTATATTGACTTTTAAAGGAGTCATTGCTCTTTCTATATTTAGAACCCTGGTATAGTTATAGGGGGATTTTCCTGCTAGCAAAATTGTCGACTCCACTGGGGAGTCTCTCTAGGGTTTTAGAGGGAGATTTTTAGGTGTTTGATTGGCTTCTTGATTGCCTTTTGAGTTTCAGTCAAGTTCTCTGAATCTTTTAAGGGTCTTCGATCACCTGCTAGGTGCCTACCAGTTTTTCCCTGCCCTTTCAGTCTGCCTAGTCTTTTTATTTTTTGAAAAGTCTCTAAGGTGTACATGCTCTGCTTTAGCTCAGCCATGTACATATGCACTCTGCACAATAGAAAACCCGTGTACATATGCACTCTGCACAATAGACAACTTGCGTACATACACAGGCTGATGATGCAACAACTTGTGTCTCTGTCTTGAAAGTGTTTTTTAAGAAAGAGAGGTATGTCTCTTTCCTGATAAGAAGTTTAGGCCTCTCAAGACTTTCTTGAACCTATCAAAGTCTTTGTCTTTGGCTTTAGCTTGGGTTAAAGTTCTAGTTAACTTGTTTCTTAGTTTTCTTTAGTTTTCCCTAAAGGTTTAGAGTGAAATTTCAAGTTTTAGATCCTCCTTTTGGTTTCTTGTTTGAATCCTTGCATTTATGCAGTTGGCTTAGGGTCTCTGTCAATCTTGGTTTTTGTTTTCTCCTTTTTCCTGTTTCTTTCTTTGAAAAACAAAAAAGATTTTTACTTAGCTTTTCTTGTTAAAGCAGTTCGAAAAATAAAAAAAAGAATTTATTTTCTTGCATTTAGTTTGGTAAAGTAGTCTAGGTTGTTGTTTGCAGAAGAAAAGAGTCTTTGTTTCAAAGTTCTTTTGCTTTCCTGAAATATAAGTAGTTTTTGCTTAGTCAAATGAAAACACTTTTTAGGAAACTTTCAATTACAAGATCTTGAAACATTGATTAGAAAAGTTGAATTTTACAAAGAGTTTTACAAGCTTTGCTTTAAGTTCGAAGTATATTTTTGCTTTCAAATGTTCTAAAGTTCTCTTCCTTATTCGTCTCTTCAAAACACCATTAGTTACACAACCACATCCTTTGCGTAAATAAAGCCTCAAAATTAATGCTCACCTTAAAATATATTAGACTTTCTATTTGTATGGTTCACCGACTAGTTTAGTGTTTTAGGGCCTTGAATTAGGTGTGAAGAGGAAACTCTTCAAGGCCATCTTAAAACAAACATTGGAGTCTGAGATAGGGAGCGTCTTAAGTCCAACATCGTAAGAGTTAGCCGAGACACCCATCTAACATAGGGGATAAACACAAGGTCGTGTAAGGAAAGGTAGAGGAGATAAACCCTCCAAATCCAGACCAAACATAGTGAGGATTGTATATTGAGGGTCTTTCTCAGGAACAATACCGATCACATTTGCCTACGAAGTTTCTTGGACCTCGAATACATTCGAGATCCTCAGTTGTCTTCCAGACCAATTTCTTTCAACACCCTTGAAAGGCTTCGAACTTGTTATCCTGTTCATTACGATCTTCCCGACTATCATCTCTACCCACCTTGTTACTAACTGTGAGCTGGCAACTTAGTTGCCTATATTTTACAAACTTACAGAGGTGACTGCGGGGGTATACCACATTACCTAGGGTGGACATCGGATCACGCTTCACAGAGTATACTCGGAGGGTGCTTTCGTGTTTGAGTTGCACTTGCACTGGTTAGTTGCTCTAGTGTCGATTGACGTAACTGTCCTTCCCACTAGTTAGTCGACTGCTTGATTTATCTTTAGGAAACTTTTAGTGTGTGCTTTGTGTTCCACGCTAGTCAAGCCTTACTGTGTTGGTTGATTATTTCACAAAGTGGAAGATCAACAACTTCGCTGGTCGTGAAGGCTTCAGGGCCTATTGTCAGTTACTTTGGAGCCACCTCCGCTGTCGTTGAGGTGAAGAATTGATCAAGAAATATCGTTCGAATAACCGGGTTGCAAGAAAATGTGCCCGAGCCTGTTCTGAGAGGATATTTTTTAGCACCAGAGGAATATATCATTGCTAACCTCGAGACTGAAGTTTTTAGGCCAACAAATCCTATGATCACCGACTTATCGGCGCCGCTCATAATCCATATTGTCCCTCCCGAGGTGACATCTCCTGAGAGACTGTTTGTTCGACAAACGAAAATGGAAGCAAATGATGCTACTTCATCCAAGAGTCCCCGTACTCCCATTATGACTACTACTAGAGGGCGAATCATACCTTCTTCCCCACCTTCATTGGTCAGGACCACAGTTGTCTTGACACCCTCGACTGCGGGTAGTGTTGTGATCCCTTTGAGAACTTCGACCACAATTATGTTCACTCAAAACATGACAGGCACTCCCTTCTAATATGGGATGCCCGACTTTGATACAAATTCAGTTCTTACTTACTCTACTTTACAAACCACGGGTCTTGGGGTAGGGAGCTGTAACGCTCCCTTGCAAGGGTCAACCATGGGAACTAATTCCCCTTTTAATGTTATTCCTTACGGTGGGGGTCATATACCTCCTTCGCCCCCTTCGCTTGGTGGCTCTTTTCAACAACCAATCAGGCCTAATGTTAATTATAGCTTGTTCAGTGGAGGTAGTTTGGTACCTTCGTCTTATACAATGCCGGTGGGATCTATTTCATTCTCTTTGTTTGGTGTGTTTGGGAACAATGATTTTTCTTCGGTCTCTTTCCCGACTGGGGGAAACCCAAATTTGGTAAACAAAACTTGGTGCAAGGTACCATTCCTTCACAGGGAGCGACGACTGGAGTATACTCCACACAAGGTATTTGGAATCCTTGACAGGGATCGTTTCCCTCGCAAGGGATGTTGGTCGGGGGAAATCCCTTCCATACTCAATGGAACCATGGGCAAGGTTATGTACCTATGCCGAGCAAGTCGGTTGGGGGAATCCCCAACCAAGGTTCTTGGAACACAACGTAGGGAGCAGTCCATGCGCAGGCTATGTCATCCAATTTCAGGGGTCAGTCGATGATGCCTCAACAAACACAATTTCCTTTTGTTGGTCAAGGCCACGGTTTCTACCAAAACCCTGGCCAACAGTCCAACTTTTCTTGGCAACCTGGTGTTAGTCAAAATCCAGAGCCCTCTTTTTCTGTAAATACCCCTCAACCAAAACTACCCTTTCTGGCCACACTGGATTTTCCAGACTTGTCGAGATTATTGAATGACTCGATCTGTCACAATCCACATTGGCCCCCCATGCCAACTAACATGCCTTAAGACATCCTAAAATTTGAGGGCAAGCCTAGGGAAGATCCAAGTGATCATGTGATTACATTTCACTTGTGGTGCTCATCAAACTCGTTGAAAGACGACTCTATTCAGTTGTGCCTTTTTCAATGCACTCTTATAGGGGGTGTTGCGAAGTGGTATATCGAGCTCAACAACTCGAAGTAATCTTACTTTAACAACCTGGGGATGGTTTTCTTGAATGATTTCCAGTTATTGGTGAGATATGATGCCGACACCGAGTTGTTGGCTAACTTAGAGCAGACCAAGGTTGACCATATATCGGATCGTATCCGAGAGTGGTGGAGTAGAAAGAGCTTGATTAAAGTCAAGGTTACTCTTGATTTATTTCTTGAGTGGTTCTTGAAGTATTTGGTTCCTTGCGTGTCCAAAGACATAACAACTTCCGGGGTGTTTTCAGAGGAGGAGGCTATTATGAGAGACCAACAACTAGAACTGATTTACTCTTAGTTTGGCATACTCTATGAGATCTTACCTGATGCACCACGATCTACTCTCGAAAAGGCCAAACAAAAGTATGGGCCCCACGCTAATGGCATAGTGGGCTCAACACAAAGAAATTCCACAACTCTGTTGTCAAATGAGTTACAACAATTGTTGATACAACAGACTGTGGCCAGCCAGACTCCTAGTTCGGCTGCCCCTGCTACCTAGACGTCGGATGTACACAGTGTGCAGTCAATGACTCCCAAGGCCAACCAGAAGACCGAGGGAAAGAAGAAACAAAGAAATAAGAAGGGTAAAGGGGATAAAAAGGTTTCCAACAATGTTGGCGAGGGAAAAACTGAGAAGAAGAAGTCAAAGTATCTGTGTAATCTTTGCATGGAACACCACTCGACTCATCTATGCCCTCGACTCTCGGAAGCCCATAAGCTACTAACACAACAACAACCTGTTGTGTTGACAAACCTTTTTCCACAAGGGAAAAATATGGCTCAGGCTTCCACATCCACAAGCGCAGCAGGGGGCAGTCAGGGATCCCCCACGTATACTGCTAATAATCCGACCACGAACGTCTACATGATGAACGTCGATGCTCATTTATCCACCAGGACTCATGACTACGAAACACCAAAATCTATTGAGAAGGGAAAGGAGGCCACTAACCCATTGAATCCTCTTCAAATTGAGAAGGCACTGGGTGAGACAATTACTTGCATCCCTAAAGGTGAATTTAAGAAGGCTTCCCATAATCCAAACACGAGGGTCGCTCATAACTACTTCATCACGGAGGATCTAGCATAGATCCCTTGTGTGATGTCTTCTCTGGATGTTCTCCAAAATTTCCCCTCACATAGAAAAGCTCTGTTGTCCGCCTTGGGAGAGACATAGATTAGTGACCCAGGAGCGATCGTTTTCGATCCAACCGACCTTAAACCTTGTCTTCCTCACCACGTCGCCTTTCAGATAGTAGGGGAATACACCATGAAGTCTTTGATGTGTAACATTTTCCTTATGGTGGTTGATGAGGGTGCCTCAACTTGCATGATTTCATTGGCATGTTGGAAGGCCATTGGCTAGCCCGAGTTGTCTCCATCGCCTATGTTGCTTACGACTTTTGACGGTCGATCGTTTAGATCACACTGAATAATTTCTTCTTTCCTTGTGCAGTTAGGGGGTAAAAATGTGTGTGTCGAAGTTGAAGTAGTATATGCACCTCTTGACTAAAATATTTTGTTAGGATGGAAATGGACTTATGTGATGCATGCGGTGGTTGCCATTGTTTTTCGGGTCTTACACTTTCTGCATGAGGGTCGAATTGTAACCATCGACCAATTTTCCTTCTCTCATCTTGACCCTTCATCGAGAGCTTACACGGTCTCGATGATTGATAACCCACAGCCTAGCACTATCAAATTAAGTGTCGGTTTATTTTCTTTGTTGATGGGAACCTTTGATTATCCATCGCCTTCCAATGATGTAAAGTTTATATCGATTATTTCTGACTAGCTGAGGGCTGCAATCTTTCAAGTGTCATCTTTTTAAACGAGCTACTTTCATGACCCATGTACTTTACCTTCCCCATCAACTTTTATGGAAGGGATAGGGCACATTGGCATGGCCATTCCCTTATCTGCAACTAAGGTTGCATACAACATTGCCCAACAAGCCTCAACCAACCCCGATCTGACTCCCTCACATGAGTTAGATTCAATTCTCGAGCCTATTTGGGCTCATGATTCTCTTTCCGCTCAAGATCCTTTAGACTTTGTCTTTCCCTTTGACGAGGTGATTCTAGAGGAAATCACTGGTCCTGACAGACCTTGGATGATCTGCATCATAGATCTTATTTTCTTCCCGAGCTTAGGAGAATAGAGGCAGGAGAGTTTGTTTTGACCGTGAATGGAGATATCCCTTGTCCTATTAATCCTCTGTCTATGCACAAAGTTTATGCTGAGGGTAACATGGAAAGCATTGCTGCAACGATTCCTATCGATATCTCCATAACCCCTAGCATCGTGGAGAATGTTTTCATCGGAGCAGATTGCTCCTCTGAAGAGATTCAAATTTACACCGAGTTATTTAGGGAGTTCCACGACATTTTTGCTTGGTCTTACAAGGAGATGCAAGGCATCGAACCATGAATTGTCGAAAATGAAATCACGACTTATCCTGATATCAAACCGATCCGACAGAAGCTTCATCTGGTCAATCCTCGAAAAGAAACAATGATAAAGGCAGAAGTAGAGAAACTATTGAAATTTGGTTTTATCTACCCCGTACATATGACAAAATGGGTATCAAACTCAATTCCCGTCAACAAGAAATTAGGCACGATTCACGTTTGCACGGATTTCCGTTATTTGATCAAGGCTTTCCCGAAAGACAATTTTCCAACCCCATTTATCGTAAGATTGTCCATGAGTGTGTGGGTTGCGAAATATTTTCTTTCATGGACGATTTTTTGGGATATATTCAGATTCAAATCAAACCCGAGGACCAGCATAAAACAACTTTTATTTTTCCTTGGGGTACCTTTGCATATCGAAAGATGCCTTTTGGCCTGAAGAATGCTAGAGCTACCTTTCATCAGTCCATGTCATTCGCTTTTCATGACCTCAAACACATATTCGAGGTGTACCTTGATGATCTAGCATCACGTTCTCGCAAGAGATTTGATCATCCTGCCCATCTACGACTAATCTTTGAGTGATGTTGCTACTATCGAATTCGTTTGAATCCTAACAAGTGCAGTTTTTGTGCAACGTCAGGTCGTTTATTAGGTTTCATCATGTCGACAATAGGGATCATGGTCGATCCTCTCAAGGTTGAGGAGATAGTTCAATTGCCTCCACTGTGCACAATACCCTAGCTTTAGAGCTTACAGGGGAAAACAAATTTTCTTCGGCGTTTTGTCGCTAATTATGACGAGATCACTAAAGGGTTCATACGTATTTTGAAAAAAGGGGTCCCATTATGTTGGGATGAAGCTGCTCAATGCTCTTTCAAAGTGTTGAAACATGCCCTGACGTCCGCCCCTCTACTCTAGCCTCTTGATTATAACAGTGATTTCCTGTTGTATTTGGCTATTGTGGAGTCTACCATCGGCATGGTCTTGGTACAGGAGGATGACATGCTCGAAGAACACATTATCTATTATCTTAGCCGATGCTTGGTTGGACCAAAACTCATCTACTCTCATGTTGAGAAACTTGTTTTGGCAGTTGTTCATGCTATCCAACGGTTTCATCACTATATATTGCTTCACAATACTAGTGCCATTGTTGTCGTCAAACCTTTCCAATATGTGTTAACACGACAGGTAATTGGAGGAAATATCTATAGATGGACAGTTATCCTACATGAGTTTGACTTAGATTTTGTCTCTGCGAAATCTAAAAAGTCATTGGTCTTTGCCGAACTAATTTCGGAACTATCGGTCGAGTCTGGTGATATTATGCTCGAAGAGTCTCCTATCAATGGAGATATTTTTCTAATTGCATATTTAGACCCATGGTATGGAGATATACTTATGTATCTTCAAACTTTGAAGTGCCTCACTTCTGCTTCTCACGACGAGTGTCGACGAATTCGACACCAAGCGTGAAACTATCTCATTCTCGATGACACTTTGTATCGTTGGGGCATAGATTGCATTCTTCGACAGTGTCTCACTCACGAAGAAGCATAGCTTGATTTGAATGACTGTCACACCAGAGCATGTGGCGGTCATTTATCTAGGCTGGAAACAACCCAAAATATTCTATGCACATGATACTTCTGGCCGTCGTTAATCAAGGATTGTGTTGAGGCGGTCAAGAAGTGCCACCCGTGCCAAGTCTTCTGTCGAAAGATGTGGGCACACCCTGCTCCTATGTTTCCAGTCATTGTTGTTGGTACTTTAAACAAGTGGGGGATTGACTTTACTACATGTCACCCAGCTTCAACCATGGGGCATCGTTACATCATCATAGCAGTAGACTACTTCACGAAGTGGGTCGAAGCTATGTTGACGTTTAGCAATGATGGCAAAACCACTGCCCTTTTCATTTTCAATCAGATAGTAGCAAGATTTGATATCCCAAAAGAGATTGTCACTGACCATGGCAGTCACTTCCAGAATAAAATGATGACTGAATTAACATCAAATATTGGGTTCAAACAAGAACATTCGTCACCCTATTACCTGCAAGCGAATGGTCAAGTTGAAGCTGTGAATAGGTATCTCAAGACTATTCTTTAGTGGACGATCAATTCTGCCAAGTCAAATTGGAATTTGATGTTGTATTCAACGTTGTTGGCCTATCAAAGATCTATGAAGACTGCCACCAATTTTTCACCCTTTCAACTCGTATACAGGCTGGAAACAATCTTACCTATTGAGTGTCAGATCCCTTCTTTAAAGTTGGCAATGGAGCTACTGCCTGACACTTCACCTCTTGAGGAATGCCTTCTATATCTCGAGTAGCTCAATGAGAAATGTTGTGATGCAGCCTTGGAAAACGAGGCGTATAAGAAATGAGTCAAGTTTTAGTATGACCGATCCATTCGCCCTCAGATTTTCTTTGAAGACGATCTTTTCCTGGTCTATGATCAAGAAAAATATCCCCTGGGGGCAGACAAGTTCAAACCCATGTGGTTCAGACCTTTCATTGTGAAAGAGGTCTTAGAGAAGGGTGCTTACCATCTGGTTGATTTTGAGGGAAATTCTTTAGCGGATCCTAGAAATGGGCTCTACCTTAAGAAGTACTACTCTTAGGTTGGTCACCTGGGTGGCTTCTTGTATATGTGTATAGTCTCTTATACATTTTTGTCTTTTTTGTCTTGTGGACGTGTAGTTATTTATGTCTTATTTTTCACTGTGGCATATTTCAAGTGAATCAGAGGTTTAGTTTGGGTTTGTAGATGATGCTAGCCAACACACTCGGAGGCTTGCTTCCACAACTTGGGTGATTTTCACACTTGGAGGCCAGTTTATATCTTCGGGAGGTATTTGTCTTGGCGACGCAACCAACAATGTTGTCAAATACAACACAGTGATAGAATTTTTATGTGATGATTTGTCACACAAAATTTCTCACCTCCGCGTTTACTTAGATGCTCAACTGGTTGTGTCCCAGTTAAATGGCTTTTACCGCTTTTATGATCCCACTCTTCACTGACGATTCCTTAGGGTACGTCTCTTAGAACGATCTTTTGATTACATTACATATATTCATGTTCCTAGGAGATTTAATCATTTAACAGATACTCTAGCTAATCAAGTTTTAGATTGGCATGTTGCTCACATGTAAAAAGAAAAGCACACACATGAACATGTAAATACATTTGTAAAACAATTTATCCATAA
>SNQJ01S0085848.1:16663-27271 GCA_010110895.2 Picea sitchensis | reverse complement strand
AAAAGTGGGAATGAAAGCCTCAAAACTCATCGTTATACATCGTTGGGCTTACGCCCTCAAAAAATATATAGTACAAAAAGTGCCCTCGGCACATAAATGGTCTGATTCTATCTAAGGTCTAGGCCTATTGGCCTTGCTATAGTGAAAAACAATGTTCACAAGACGCCAGAATAACTAGACCCAGATCTGAGGCACTTGTAGTACATGTGGCTGCATAGATGGGGGGAGATCCTTGATCTTAGCCATAGGAACTGCACAAGTGAGAGCAGTAAGGTTCCTCTCCACTCATCGTAGGACTCTGTCAGCTTCTGTGGATGGGGGTCCTCCCACAGTGTTGGTTCTCCTACTGCTATTGGTCCTGCCTCTAGTCAAGGATGATGCCTAGTCTTGGCGAAGTTTGTTGGTTGAACAGGTCCCACATCTGTACATAACATATTCACAAGTTAGTAGTCTAACGCACACATAAAAAGGATATATATAAAAATTTAAAATTTAATAACATAAAAAATATATGTTACCTATCTCGCCACGTTCTTCGCGAGGAGGCACAGGCATGTCTGGATCTTTGAGGTAGCTAATCCATGCATAGGGATAGTCCTTTATAACTGGGATCTAACGTGCCCACCAGTCAAATAATTTATCGTCAAAGAACTCTACAGTCCTTCCTCCACCGTGTCTAGGAATTAAAACCGCCCACCTTCTCACTATTGGGAAGGAGGCTATATGCCCCCGTACTATCTCTCTAGGACTGACATTGGGCACCCTCTCAAAGAAGAAGGAACATAAGATGGTACCAAACCCAAATTTCTTGTTGGTATGCCTACGACACTCTATGACCTATCTCTTAATGCATACTAGCATGGTATTACTCCAGTCAAATATTGTCGCATCTAAAAACTAAACTGCATAGTGCATATGTGCACGAGAGGCTTGATGGAGTGTTGTAGATCCAGTAATCCGGCCAATCAGAAGTAGAATCACTCGTAGAGAGAGGCTGGTGATCTTGTGAATCGACACTTGAGAACCCACTTTCTTAATACCAACCTCACAATACATGTTGATATAGTCCTCGATGTTGAATGACCCCAGAGGAAAGGTCCTCAAGTTGACCGGTTCGCCTCTTCTAGAGAGGTCGGTCAGGAAGTAAATATCCTCTGTAGTCGGGGTCAGTGATTGACCCTCCAGCATGAAAGCTTCTGCATCAGGATGCCAATAATCCACAAGAGCGTTAAGCAACCTCGGTTGTGCCCTCATAAACGAAACCTGGAAGAATTTTCCTAAGCCACACTGTTTCAGTGAGGCGATAGCCATAGGGTCCTCCTCGACCAATATATCTAGCTCCTCATGTTCTCTCTCCCTAAAGTGAACATACATACTATCACATACAAAAGTTGGAGAGGAATTAATGCTTGTGTTTTTATTTTTTCAATACAAAAGGAGGTGTACGCGGGTTGTTGACTACACAGTCGCGTATGTACTTGAGTTGTTTATTACTTTGCCCGAGTACATACGTGGGTTGGCCTTGGAAAACCCGCGTACACACAGACGTGACCCTTATACAAGGGTGTGCGCCTCCCAAAATCAAAACTAAATAAAATGGTGGAAATGCAAGAGGAAGGATTTTATACTTACTTGGTCCAAGTAGGAGGGTTTTTCATCCACCGTAGCTCCCGTAATTCACTCTTTTGATGAAAGTTTTTTTTTTTTTTACTTTTTTGTTAATTTCCAATTTGCAATGGTGCAAATGAGCTATCCACCTCTATTTATAGACGTTTTTGACCTTTTTTTCCCTTTTTGGTCCCCTTTTTCATTTTTCTTGGCATGGTGGCTACTCAAGTTCGCTTTTGAGTTATCTATTAGTCTTTTCGGTACTTTTATCCTTTCGGTTTGGTGATTTTTTTGGGGATTGGTTAGATTTTCGTTATCCTTTGGTAAGATTTGTTTTTTCCAACTTTTGCATATAAGTTAGGTTTTCACTCCCAGCTTTCTGCATCTTGTTGTCTTTTCTATTTTTCCATAGGATCGACCCCACCGAAGTGCAACACAAAACCTTCTTTACTCCTTTAGAGGTGTCATAGTTAGGTGGTAGAGCCTACCTCTACATGGATTCCCTAGGTAGATCCTTTGCTGCATTTTGGAATCCATGCTACCAGTTTTGACTATAGGCTTGGGAGTCACTATTAGTTCCGTTGTGATTACATGTCGAAGCCTCATTCTACTTGTTAATCATCATTCTTGGTCTTACTCTCGGGACTCCCTAATGAGCATGCTTTGTTGTCTTTCAAGCTCACTTTAAAATTCAAAAGTAACATCCAACGAGATTGTATTTATTCTTTTCGATATCGTCTAGATTACTTGAGAAAAGTATTCCCCCTAGAGTCTTTTTTATGCCCTTTTCAGACTCTCTAAAATTGAAAATATTTTTGAGCAATCTTGTTTCCCTTCACACTCGCCAAACTAAAATTTGAAGGCACATCTGTCTGACAGTAGTTTACCCCTTTTTCGGTCCGGATGGTTAATTTTACGAATAAAGGTATGCTCTAGGAACTTCGGTGCGCTAGAAGAGTGTTCTCAGGTGTAAGTTTAACCCTTTTTTAGGCTTGAGGGACTAAATTTTCGAAAAAGGAAAATTCTCCTTGGTTTTGGTTTATCACCTTTTTCAGGCCTTGGAGATTATTTACGAAAAAGGAACCCCCCAGAGTCCATAGTTAATATCTTTTCAGACTCCCTAAAATTGAAAATATCGTCGAGTGACTTGTTCCTTCACACTCGTTAAATTGGTCCAGAAGAACATCTACTTGGCATGAGTTTATCCCTTTTTCCAGCCAATAGATTAGTGCGGAAAAATATACGTCTTGAGAGATTCCTCTCGCCATAACAATTCTCCTCGGTTACTTTTATACCTTTTCGAGATAAGGAGACTAAACTTAGAAAAAGGCTGTGAGTCCATAGTTAAGCTCTTTTCAGACTCCTTAAAATTGAAAACATAGCCAAGTGATCTGTCTTTGTAACACTCATTAAAATGGTTTTGAAAAGATGTCTTTTAGGTGCAAGTTTAACCCTTTTTCGAACCGATTGGACTAATTGTGAAAAAGGTACTCCCTAGACTTTTATTTAACATTTTTCCAGACTCTCTAAACGTGAAAAAACCATCGAGCTTACCTTCTCTGGGCTCGTAAAAATTTACATGGAAGGGGTATTGTTGTGTCATGCTTAATCACATTACGGGTCTCATCTTTGTGTCTTTGGCCTAATGCCTGATCCATGTTGCTCTCAACTGAACCTTTGAAGCATTCCTTATACGCAAGCCTTGCAACACTTTTTGCCTTTGCAATCTGACACCTTGACCCATGGAGGAATTTTCCCTGAGTGTCCTTATTTTGCACATGTCTCCTTGCCTTGAGCATCAGTATGTTCCATGCACTTGGAACCAGTTTGATTTCTTGCGACACTCGTTCCTCCTTTGTAACGTAGCATTCTTTTATTCTTTTTCAGGCTCGTTAAAAATTGAAAAAGTCAAAAAAATCAAATATTCCAAAAAGAGGGGATGGGAAATATACATTCTTTTTTCGGTAGCAAAGATAATCACCCTTGGACAAAGCACATCCTTACGTTTGTTTGTCAAGCATTGGGATCTAGTATGACCTTAGGAAGTTGTTATCGCTACATAGATATGTGTCCTCCTTTGTTTGGTTACTCTTCCAAACATATGGAGAATTTGCGATGCCTCCTGCACCACAGACTTATGTCAATGTTACGTTACCTGAGTCTGATCATCTTTCGTGATTTTTTTCAAGGGAAGTTTTACAAAACCTAAACCAGCCTTTCTGCAGTTTGTCTCTTGACTTTCATGAGTTGGCCATCCTGAGAGTCCATTCAAGTCTAGATTCAAAATCGACAAAGTTCTCTGCCTAATCATCGATATCCTCCAGTCTTTTCTCGACGGCTTGTTGAAGACCTTAGGGTAGTGAGTCTTACACTCCCATTGTAATCCTACTTGAGTTTTGAATATCTTGAAGTCATTTCTCGAGATATGAAGTCTTAATCTCGAGTCGCAGACATTACTAGCTTCTTGAAGATGCATATTGTACTTGTATATCTTCTACTGATTTTGAGATGTAGATCTGATGTGTATTGCTCGTGGCTACACTTTATACATTTATATGACATGGATTTGTAGTGTATTTGATTAGCATCCATGATCAGTTCATCTCGAGCATGGGTATGCCCTCCTTAGAGAGATAATTGTTGTTTTGCAGATGGCACCTCCCGAAATTTGGTGTCAGGCTCACTCGATTTCATGCATTCTCACTGGTAAAGATATTGTAATGTATTTTGGCAATCATTTTCTCTTCTAACGTCATACATTAGGGGGAATATGTTATATCCCTAAAATGCCCTACTTATGAATACATGGCATTGGCCTTCCTACTTGCATAATTTTCCAAATCATTGTTGAGGAACTCTATTAAAAAAACCATTTTTTGGAGCATGTACGCACCTTGTTGCACTACTGCTCGTGTACATACGCTTGCTGCATGCTAGAAAACCCATGTCTAACATCTACAATATCAAGTCTTTCCTTGCTATAATATGGCACCTCTTTCTATCCCATCTACGCCTTCGCTAGTTGTAGGAACCATGCAGAATTCACCCTCTTCAGAAATGGCCTCAAACCCTCTGTATAGTGATGCCAAAGTGTGTAGAATGAGTAGCATGGAAGATATGATGAGTTACCCCAATTGTAAAGACCAAATATGTTCCCAAAATAGTGTCTTCCTAAGCCCTAGTGCACCCCTCAACAAGAAATTAGCCCAACTCTCCAAATGAATTGAGTATGGATTGAATATCTTGGGAAATGGAAAGGAAAAGTCACCCTTGATGTGCGCAACAATTCTGTGATGATATATCTCTCAAGTCTCTCTCAAAGAAGACAAATCAAACCTCTTCTCCCTAAGTAATGTGCCCTGCCCTACAAAAAACCCTCACTGGTGTGCCCCCTTGTCAAAACTGATGGTGGAAGTAGATTTAAAATGATGTAGAATGGAAAGGGTGGAATTTTTCACCACCTTTTCCAAGCTTGGATCAAGAACAAAGGAATCTTTCACCTCCTTGCTGATCTCTAGGGTTTATTTAGTCAAAACCTTCAAAACCCCCAAGTACCTTGAGCTTTCTAGCCAAGAAGCCAGCCATCAAAATATCAATCAACATAATGAGAGAATAGAAGCCCCTATCTCTCTTTTATACCCCCTTTCACCTTTTTCCATTCAAGTCGCTTTTAATTCATCTGTAATATTTCTTCATAAAATCACTTTATTAATTTAATAACCCTTTTTACTCCAAAAAGTGATTAATTCGCCCTGATAACTTCTCATGCTACTGAAAGTCACTTTTTTGTCATCCTATCTTGTAGATATTTTCATCTTGGTTCCAACGAGTTTCTCCAAGAAACAAGCTCGAAATAACACCTTTAGTGTAATTAATTAAAATATGCTCAATATTAACCCAAAAATACAAAAATCGTCCTAATGCAACGAAACCAAGGACAAGTTGTGCGGAATGGATTCTGATGATGAAATATGATGAATAATGTGATTCAGGCCCCATAAAACTCCTCAAAACTGCCAGAGCTCACTATCACCCCCAATTGGCTACTCTGGCAGGCATTCCAAACTGTAACATAAGGGAATCTAAAAATGGGGACATTACATATATCCATGTCTGATCCTCTTCCTCCTCCCCCTTTTCCTTCGCTTGTATCACCATCCGCCGATCATTGTCTTTCTCCTAGTTCACATGTGTCATCATTCACTGATCCCCCTTTTCCTCCTCTTCCTCCACACATGTCACAAGCTTTTGATGCTTTGGACACTATGATCACATTAGGTATTGTTGATGCATATATTCATGATATTGATATAGAGACACTTGATGAAGCACTTATGTAGACATTTTCTTCTGAGATAATTGTTTTTGATAGAGGCTATACCTCTGGTAGTAGAGACATCTATGCACCTGGCTCTGGTGGTGGACCTAGCTAGTAGTGGTACAGATTGACATTTATACTGATTGTTTTATATTTGACTAGAGATCTATATATGACATGTTTATTGCATATTTTTTTGAGATGTATGTTTGGCATGTATATTCATATGTATATCGCTAATGTATAGTATGTTTTTCATATAATGTTGTGGTTGTGGTTGTTGTTTGATTTATAAAATGTATTATGAGTGTGCTATAGACGAACATTGTTAATGATTTCTTTGTTTTTAAGTGAAATTTGATATGTATCACTCATTTAAATTTATAGTTTCCATCTAATGTTTAACTTTTCTTTTATGAAAGCATTTAATTTGGATTGTGATTGCAAAAAGTTATAACCATTAATGCCATATAATGTTTAACTGTTGTTCAAGATGAATTGTTTGTTGTCCGACAAGATAAAATGTGTTGATTAAACATGTTTAGAAACAAAAATACTTAAATATGATGAGTGAAATGATTGTGATTTGAATATTTATGTCTTTTTCATATATTATAATAATAACATTATAACATAATTATTCACTAATAATAATGTTCATGATGTAATAATAATGTTGTTTTTTTATTTTTCAAAGATTACAAGTCAAAGTTATAGTATAATTGTTTGCTAAAATAACAATGATTATATTTTATTAATATTTATTTTTTCCAAATATTTTATTAATTTATATTGTCCACCTATTATAATATATGAAATTTATTCAATTAAATTTGAAATAATAAATATAGAGAATAATAATACATTTTGGTCTATACACTTTGAAATGGTTTCACAATGTTTTATTCTAATACATACTTTGTGAATCTTTTATTAAAGAATAATATCACCCAACATTTTATAATTAGTATTTTAAGAATTAGTAAAATTGACAAAGGATTCTATACTTTTAGATAAGTATGGATCATTAAAATTTTCCTTAATTCTCACTAGGCTCTAGAAAAAGACTCTTTTAGAATTTTCATGTCCTTCCTATATTGACAGTGATTTCAAGCAGAATGCGAAAAGAATTATTAATATAAGTTTATATGATTATAAAACTAAAGGATAGAGTGGAATAGGTGAAGGCCATGATAGTTGCACTAGTTAAGGTAGGGAATTCCATCAAAGTTGGTAATGCCAAGTACACCACAAGTACTATAGATATTGCACACAGTTATTTTGTTGGAATTCTCCTTAGAAGTTTCATCAAAGTAAGTATATATTTACTTGAATTTTGATTTTCTCAAACAATAAAAAATTTGAGGTTTGAATATTTTTTAATATATCTTCACTATTAAAATAAATATTCACTATTTTATGCCACCAACTTTGTGATATTTCAATTAATTCTTAGTAATTCAAAGGTTAACATAAACATATTTTAAAATACAATACAACATAAATTTGCTATAATAAACAATAAATATGACAATGAAAATATATAATGAGTGAAATGATTGTGATTTGAATATTTATGTTTTTTTCATATATTGTAATAATGACATTATAATATAATTATTCACTAATAATAATGTTATTTTTATTTTTATTTTTTATTATTCAAAGATTACAAGACAAAGTTATAATATAATTGTTTACTAAAATAATAATGATTATATTTTATTTATATTTAATTTTCCAAAGATTTATATTTAATTTATATTATCCAACTATTATAATATATCAAATTTATTCAATTAAATTTAAAATAGTAAATACAAAGAATAGTAATACATTTTGGTCTATACGTTTTCGATGAAATGGTTTTAGAATGTTTTACTCTAATACAGACTTTATGAATCTTTTATTAAAAAATAATATCACCCCACATTTTATAATTAGTATTTTAAGAATTAGTAAAATTGACAAAGGACTCTATACTTCTAGATAAGTATGGATCATTAAACTTTTCCTTAATTCTCACTAGGCTCTAGAAAAAGGCTCTTTTAGAATTTCCATGTCCTTCTATATTGACACTTATTTCAAGGAAAATGCGAAAATAATTATTAATATAATTTTATAAGATTATAAAACTAAAGGATGGAGTGGAATAGGTGAAGGCCATGATAGTTGCACTAGTTAAGGTGGGGAATGCCATCAAAGTTAGTAATGCCAAGTACACCACAAGTACTGTAGATGTTGCACAAAGTTATTTTGTTGGAATTATCCTTAGAAGTTCCATCAAAGTAAGTATGGTTGTACGTCTATTTAATGTATTTTCAATACGGTGGTTGTAAATGGTTGTTAGCTTTTCATATCCAACATAATTATAAAATGAAGGAAAGAAAAAAATAATTGTCCATTATAGATACCCATAATAAATGACATATCCACAATATAAATGCCCAAATTAATCATTTACATGAAATAAGTCTTCCTTAGTATCACCCTAATTATCTTCCTCGCTTGGCAATGTAACATTGTTGTTCTCAAAAGATGTTTATATCTTGTGTCATTTCTTAGTACAAACCACCAATCCGCATCCAACACATATGGGTAAAAAAACACTTGGTTGCAATGTTTTGGGAAAACATAAGGCTCCTTACTTTCAACCCAAATTTTTTTAGAGTTAATACATATTATCCCACAATCACGATCTTCCTTTACATTTCTCCGGTCGAAGGTATCCCACCACTTTCAATAAAAAATAACACATCGAAATGATGAGAATTACACTTGCATGATATTTTGTATCATTCCAATGTAACCTAACTACCCCTCTATCAGGTTTTCATCACGGTGGCTAGCACAACTAGATTGGTCGAACTCGACCTGCACTCCACAATCTTGTGTGGTGTGGCCTTCATCAACATACTCAGTGTGAAAATGATGTCCATATTCCCACATAGATGGGAAGAAATGCACATGTAAAAATGTTAACAAACAACGGTGTCATATGTCTAATAACCGAAACATTAATAAAAACATAATACATGTTACAATTCAAATGTGCAATATTATAAATAAAATGTGGTACTCAAAGAGGTTATTACAATTTTTTTGCACCCAATCCCTATGTTTAGTGCATCCAGATCTTCTCCATGTGGGTTATGACCGGAAATCGCATATTTCTCTTGTATCTGGTCAACCACCCAATTGTTGGGAAACATTTTTGGCATATTTTCTTTTAAGGGATTAGGATAAGGCATGCTTCTACCATTAAACCGTCTAAATGATTTCATTCCACTGTCCTGTTTCCTTCTTTTTGCTTCATACAACACGACCCATAGTCACATTTCCCCCGCATTGTAAAGAACAAATTTATTGATGGCATCCATTACAAAATTTGTTGATGTATACAAAAATTCAAAACGAATAGCATGAGATCAAATATATATTATCAACTTAAAGAATGAATTTATTGATGGCATAAAAAATTATAAATTCATTGATGTATAAAATAATTCAAAACAAATAGCATGGGATGAAAAATATATTATCAACTTTAATGTAAACAATTTCTTTGTATTGAATTGACAAAATATAATTTACTTACACTTTATCAAGCACCTTTTTCCATTCATTTGGAGTATCTCCCCTTCCATCCTCATCTTGATGGTCATACCAAACGAATTCCCATTATGTGTTGTCAATTTGCTTGATGTACTTATTGGACTAATAGAACGAATTGTATACTATGTACCCCTCTACCATAAATCCCTCTAGTTTTTTCCCTTTTTCGAAGAAAACCCCTTCACTTTTTTCATGTACCTCTCTAGGAAGAACATCCAACGACATGAGAGCACCCCAACTAATTCAACCTCATTAGGTAGGTGAATTAGAAGATGGAATTACAAGTCCATAAAAATCGTGGGCAATTCCTTCTCAAACATACAAACAATCTCAACTATCTCTCAGCGCCATCGTGGAATGTTAGCCATATGAATCTCCCTTGATGTGATCCAACATACAAATGCACATAATTTCAATATGACACGTCACAGGTCTTGGGGGAAGTCATGGTTCACACAACCACACACGACCAAAGGATAACGACACTACAAAATAGACACGTGCATCATTGATTTCCATAAAACTGTGAGTGCATAACATATTTTTACCGATGTCAGTATAAAACTAGGGGAATCATGTATTCAACATACATACTCTTAGAAGGTTGAGATGGTCATGTGATTTCAGCCCCGAAAAATTCCCATCTACAATGAAGCAACATCGTAGAGTCGACCCATATAAAGAAGGTTCCTTCACACATAATATAACCTCCTTCACCATAGAAAGATCATCTTTCTTCAAAATCCATGAAACACCACCTTATTTAAAAGACCAAGAGGGACCGGCCTCTCCTCTAGTTTCGTTTCTTGGCTAATGTCTCTTTTTAGTATTTGAATCAATAAGATCTCTCATGAAAACCATTGTGTTGCTTTTATTCCATGACATGTGCCCCCATAAAGAAGATGAAACATTTTTAATATATGCATGGGATCTAGTAAGTGTCCAATACTAAGATGCTCCTAATATGGAAGCTCATAAAATACAAATTTCCTTTTCAACCCAATGGGAATTTTCTCAACATAGGTGTCAAAAAATTCAGGATCATCGAACATAGGTTCCCCATTTGA